>PVKS010007002.1:0-75259 GCA_004027875.1 Aplodontia rufa | reverse complement strand
AAAGCAGTACCATTTGTAATTTAGGCATTTGCTTTATGGCTTGATCTTTGATTGTTCCTGGAATGAGTGGAGTAATTATGATAGGTACTTGATATTCAGGTATGTGTAAGAGCTATGACAACTGTTAGATTGACTACCATAATTTTTATACTACAAATCTAGCACCAAAAAATAAGTATAGTATTAATATAGGGTCTTCAAAACATTTCTTGTCTGTTGTTCTGACTAATCTAAGAGAATGAGCTCTTCATTGTGTAAATTAACAAAATCTTAATATTCATAGTTACTGCTTGGAGGTTGTAAATTGCCGTTCTTGCAGTCATGCTGAGAATCAAATTGCATTTGTGGGCCAGCAACACCCTTGTTCTGCCATCCCACTGCTATGATAATTAGAGATTCCTGCTAGGTTTGTCCTGTATAAAAAACATAGCACAGGTGGGAAAATTTACATACATTTCTTCCATAACAAATTGTTATAGTTTCTCAGAAGGTTAATTTTTGTATTTCATGCAGATTGCTCATAATCAACAGTGTGATTACTTTTCTGTCATTTTTGGATATATATAATTTCTGCAATAAGATGGCCATGTCAAGAAGAGGCACGACAATTTACAAACATTAATTTTTTCTGGCTTTATCTCATCTCTTTCTCATAGAGAAAAAAAATGATAAAGAAGCTATTTCTCTAGAAAAGACTTTTTAAACTGTAATTTTTCTTTCTTTTGAAGGGAGAGGAGAAAGTAAGAGGGAAGGAGGGAGGGAACCAATTTTTAAAAAATTTTTTCATCTGGTTTTTGAATTTCCAGCACTTAGTTGTGTATGTGGTGCTGGGGTTTAAACCTGGGTCTTTGCACATGCTGGGCAAGCACTCTCCAACTCAGCCACCGCTCCAGCCCTAAACTTTCTATTCCTTTTGAGATGTCTTCAGGAGTATAGATTAGGTCCCTCTCTATATACCTTTCAAGTCTTCCTTTCATTGGATCATATTTTATGAAAATAAGTACACTTGGTTAAGAATTTATCTTGGTTAAGAATTACACAAAATAGTTTCCCTGTACTACCAAGTGTTCAGGGTTGATTTCCTTTTCCTTCGTTTCTTTTCTCTCCCTCTATTTTTTTTTTTTTTTGGTGGTGCTAGGAATAGAACCCTGGGCCTCTGACATTCTAGGCAAGCACTCTGCCACTTAAACCCTCAGCCCTTAAGGTCCTTTTTCAATACTGATCCATTGTCACTTGCTACTATGGATTAAATTGTGCCCACAGGTTTATTTGATGAAGAGATATCCCTCAATGTGATCATATTTGGAGCTGAGATTTTTGGGAGAGAATTAAGATAAAAGAAGTCACAAGGGTCAGGCTGTCATTATAGGATTTGGGACTTTATAAGAAGAAACACCAGAAAGCCTCCTTGCTTACATACATACATACATACATACATACATACATAAGATTGTACATCTTCCAGAATTAAATGACTGTGTAAGTATTATTTTGCTACTCTGGGGAGTAAAGAATAAGCTATATTATTGATTCCCCCTCATGCTTTCCAGAGTGGTAGTACTAACATACAATCCCACCAACAATGTATAAGAGTTCCTTTCTCCCCACACCCTATCCAGCATTTGTTGTTGTTTGTATTCTTAATCTTTGCCATTCTGACTGGGGTGAGATAAAATCTTAATGAAAGTTTTGATTTGCATTTCCCTGCTTACTAGAGATATTGAACATTTTTTCATATATTCATTGGCCTTTTGCATTTCTTCTGTTGAGAAGCTTCTGTTTAGCTGTTTTACCCATTTATTTATTGGGTTATCTATGTTTTTGGTATTAAGTTCTCTTTGTGTGTGTGTGTGTGTGTCTGTATATATCCTGGTTATTACAGGATATATCCAGACACGTGGGCCCTGTCAGAGGCGTGGCTGGCCATGATTTCCTCCCATTCTGTAGGCTCTCTCTTCACATTCTTAATTGATAAGGAAGCTATTTCTCTAGAAAAGACTTTTTAAACTATAATTTTTCTTTCTTTTGAAGTGACTCTCAGGTTTGGTCTTTTAATATCATCCTAGAGCTCTTGAATATTCTGGTCACGTTCTTTAAGTTTTTTCCCCCTTTATTGTTTTCTGTGAGTTCAAACTTATTTTGCCTCTCTTCAATGTGAGAGAGTTTTTTTTTTCCTAGAGCTGTTGACTATTTTCTATCGATAGAAATCTCTTACTGAAATCTTCAAATGAGTTTTTAATTTGGTTGATTGTGTCTTTCATTTCTAGGAGTTGTGTTACATTTCTTTTCACTATATCCATTTATTTGACAAATGGTTCTTTTATCTCCTTTATTTGCTTTCTTAGTTCCTTCTTTAAATCCTCTTTTTAATTGTTCTGTTATTTCCTTCTCTAATTCTTTTTTTAATTCTTTGATAATTTTGGTAATCATGTTGTTGTTGCTATTCTCTTGGTTTTCATTCAACCCCTTATCAATGGACTCTTTTTTTGGGAGGAGTGTGGGTGTGGGTTTGAGGGGGAGATTTTCTTGCCTGTTTCCTCATTTTTCGAAGAACTTCTTCTTGCTCCTAAAATTGAAGGACATTCTTTTGCTTTGTATTTGTAATCTATTGTGAGCTGTTATTTGTTCTGAGAATTTTTGATATATTTGATATCTGGGTCTTCTAGGAGATGGGACCTCAGAGTCCTTTCTGATTGTTCCTCTTTGGGTCCTTCCTGCTGGATTGTGTGTTCTGTCATGTCTGTTACTTGGGTTGGAGAACTGTTGGGTAAGTTGAGTTCAGGAGTTAAATTACTAACCTGTGAACTGTCAGTGTACACCTTTTAAAATTTTCAACTCCTCACAAGCTAATGAAAAACAATCAAGATGAACAACCAGTGCTTACAGTAAACAGCATTAAATTCATTACTTAGTGTCTACTGTATCTATTACAATGTTAAATTCTACCCATGAGATGAATGGTAGGGTTAGCAATTACCTTCAGCTACAACAGTATTAAACCATCAACTACGTTAGGCTTCAAAGTATATAATAGTTACTGAGTTTGGTATATAGTGGTAATGGTTACACAGCATTAATGTTTTGGGGTCAAATTGTATAAGTAGAGCTAAGAGGTGGTATGCTTCCAAATGCCTGAGAGAGAAGGAAATGTACAAGGAAGTTGGGGAGGAGGTTGTAATATCTATGGTGAGTAGAGAGAAAGTAGAGGAGGTGTAGGATTTGCTGGTTAAAAAAAAAGTAAAAAATATTAAAAATAGAGGGAGAAAGGGAATAAGTACCAAAGTAGAGAAAGGATGAAAGAGATATTTGGCTGGCTGATACCAGAAGAAAGGGTAGAAGGAAGTAGAGGAGAACCTTGCAACTGTGGCCCAATATAATCCAAAAACTAAGTGTACTGATCAAAAGCCCACCCCTTAGCAGGCAGGGCAAGGATAAACCTTTACATTGAAGAAAATGCTCTGGAATGAAGGTAGAATAGAGAAAAGAAAGGAAAAGGGAGCAAGAGAGAAAAGAGAAAATAGCAATAAATAAATAAATAAATAAATAAAAATAAATAAATTAAAAAACCAACCAAAGACACAAAAAAGAGCTAATATGTTGATATATCCAGGAACCATTCAACTTCTCCAGATGACACACATATGCACATCAAAAACAGAAAAAAAAATTCTTAATGAAGAATTGGAAATATGGCCATTGAGGTTGTCTCACTGAATATTAGGAGCAGATGCTCCATTGTCCCTCTGAGTTTTGTTGGTAGATTCCCTCACTTTGGAGTGATGAGATCTCATGATGTTGTTTATATAGGATTCTAAGTACAGAGGACTGGATGGAAGGGCTTGTGTGTCTAGCGTGTTCTCCTGGGCTTTGCTGGGTGAGAGTTTGGGTTAATGAATGCCCTCAGGGCTTGACCTTTGCCTCCACTGGGGATCTGAAACTTGGGAACATCCAGGTTTCTAGGTGCTAGGGGCCGGGGTGGGGTGAATGTGGAGCAGTACTCCCTCTGCTGCTCACATACATGTTCTCTCCACATTTTCTGGGCTGAGACTCAGCATTCTCTTGCATGTTCCTGTCCCAGCTTTAACTTGTCACCTGAGCTCTCCAACTCAGGGGAGGGATGGGCACCCTTAGCCATATGCTCCCTTGGGTTCCAACCTGAATGCTCCTGAGCTAAGTGAGTTCTTGGCCTATACTACATTTGCTTTTTTAGATTCAACCTCTGAACTGTAGCAGGCTCCTGGCAGGATCATGGAGTAGCCCAGTCTGACCTCCTGACTCTCTCCCACCAGGTAGTCTGCTCAAAATGGCTACTACCCCTCCTCTGTGAAGGTAGCTGGGAGACACTGCATTCCCATCATGCAGCGGAAGTGCAGCAGAGGTGTCCCAGTTAGGCCCAGTTCAGGGTTCCTTAATGAACTCTGCTTTTCTGCAGCAGATCCAACCCCACTTTATTGTTCAGCTCCTTCCACACTCCAGTGCCAACCAGGAGCAATGGCAGTCATCACATCTGAGACCGAGTTGAAAGGAATTCAATCCCTCTTTTCCACTTGCTACATATGTCCAAATCTCTGACTCTGAAAATCTCTCACTGACCAGTACTGTGTTCCAGCGAAGTTTTTGCCCTAAACACACCTTGCAGCAAGGTGGCTGTCCTGGAGTTTTATCATCCCATTCTGGAGCCATACCGGAGGCAGCCTCCCTGCAGGTCTCCACTTTGAATCCTAGGCTACAGTCTTAATATAAACCTTCCCAATATTGGCTTGTTCTGATTATTTGTGTATTTGTTTTTGATGTAGCATAAAGATGTAATTTAGACATAATATTTCATAAACATGTTTATGATATATAATAAGAAAATGTGCAGTTTACATAAGTTGTATCTACTATATGGATTAAGTAGAATGTCCAGGTATCCTCCTGCTAGTGTTCAAATTGGCCCCACAACTGGCCAGCTGTGGACCCTGGGCAGATTGCTTCTATCCCCTGAGTACCAGTGCTCTCATGTCCAAGAGGCACATACTAAGACCTGCCTCTTAATGCTGCTGTAATGACTGAGAATACTGTGAGGCATGATGCACAGGTGTGCACTTCCCAGGGCCAGTGGCCACTTGCCCTCATCTCGGCAGCACAGTTGGTCACAAAGACTCTTGTGAGTGCATTTTCCACTAAAGATACACATAAGGTCTTAAAATTTTCAGTTTTAATAAATGTAACCATTGAGAAGAATATTGCTATGTCTTCAGTACTCTAAAAAATATAGGAATATGTTTTTCATGTAAATATAAGTATATATTACTGTTAATGTTACACCAAAAATATGAAAAACTTTCAGGTTCCTGGAAGGTATAGTATTAGAGGAAAATTTAAGATGAATGAAAGCTAAAAGTATTCCTCTACACTTTTAACTACTTTGATTAAATAAGTGAAAATCCACCTCTCCTTTCCTCTGATAGAAACAGGTAATAAACGGTAAGTGGTTTAACCACAAAAAGTAGAGAAAATTTACCACCTAAGATAAATGACTAAAATCATACCTATCCTCACCATTATCACAATGGTTGTGTTTAGCTATGTTCTTAAATTTGTTTTTCTGTCAGCTATTACACGTTCTTTCCTGTGACCAGAATTGCAGACAATTTCTAGTATACAAACTTAATTTCCCAAACGAGGCTGACCCTCCCTTCTATAACTTGCTTCCCTTGCCTTCTTGCCCACTTCAGTGAGCATCAGCTGCAGAGTCCAGGTGTGATCTCTAGCTCCTTCCCTTCAGTACTGTGTGCATAGTACTTGTTAGAAGAAGGGAGCCCTCTCTTAGCATGCAGCATAGACCAGGAGCCTGGTTATTTAGGGCTGGTGCCCGTTCTGGAAGGACAGTGCACATATTGTGGAATAGATGGGCCACTTCTTTGGCCAGTCAGGCACTGTCTGGATCAGGGATATGGTAGCTGCTGCAAAATACACAAAAATTAGTTTGAAATGTACTGAACATAGTACAAATTGGTGATGCAGTTTTTAAAAAAAAAAACAGAAGAAGTAATCAATAAAATAGAAAGTTTTGATTTTAGTTCTCCTTTATTATGAGCATTATCATGATTTAGCTAGAGCTAAAATGTAAAATTCTTTCAGGCAGCCTGCTTTGCTGCTTTGACATTCTGAGCCTGATCCAATGCATTTGAAGCAACAGATACTTAATGAAATAATGCACTTCCTGAAGAGGAAAAAGGAACTAACATTGAATATATAGATGGATATAAAATGATTGATTTTGGAAAAATTTGTTATTTTCCTTCATTTATTTTATTTTATTTTTTTGAGGAAGGTTGAGATAAGGTAGGAAATTGCATATGCAGAAGTTGAAAATTTAATCTTTTGGGCTAGAAAATAACCTGAGTCTTAATAGTTAGAATTTATGCTGCCTCAGTTTTCTTGGCAGAAGAGTTCTGTTTTAAATCCCCAGGGTGGAAACACTGAAGAAAATCAGAAGGTCATTAACACACTTCAACAAAGATTACTGGCCTTTTGTAGTGTGCATGCTGTGTTGGTAAAAGCCAAATGCATATTTGAAATGAAGACAATCTATTAATTTAACGTCGATTGGAACATCTTAATGTAATGATAAGGGTAAATCAAGAAAATTAAATAAACATTCTAATGGGAAATGTATACTATGTAATGGAATACAGCTGCACAAATATTGTTACAGATAAAACTTCCATTAATGACGACCCCGTGAATTGTATTCTTATTGCTTCATACTACTATGGTTTCTTAAACTAAAAAAGCAAGCGTTTTTCCACCCTTAAGTATTTATCCACTTAAGTGAATTTGATATACTACTTGAGGTGCTAGTTTTTCATATGCATTTCTTCCTTTTTGTTCTTTTCTTTCCAGAAAATTTTAAAAGAAGAAAACTTTTAAAAAATATTATTTCCAAAATTCTTGTTCTGTTTTCTATTTCTACCTCTCTAAGACAAGACAAAGGCAAGCTTGTTTACTCTGTGGAAAGTCTGCGTGTGGTCAAATGGTTTCATTTTAAGGTGAATTGTAGTTTTCTTCAAGTTCGTAAACCCTCAAGACATATTTTTTTTCTTTTTGTTGCAGGACTTTTATTTTCCCTCTTTCCACTTTTTTTTTAATTGGTGCATTATAGTGGTACATAAGGGTGGGAATATGTTGTTATTTTTTCACATGTGCACACAATATATTGAGCAATAAAATTCCCCCTCCCACCCCTGGTTCCTTTCCTCTGCTGACCTCTCTTTGATTTTCATGAGATCCTGTCCCCACCTTTCTTTTCCTTCTTCCTCTCTACCTTCCACATATAAGAGAAAACATGACCCTTGATCTTGTGAATTGGAATTATTTCACTTGGCATAATGGTCTCCAGTTCCGTCTATATTCCTGCAAATGACATAATTTCATTTTTCCTCATGGCTGAATAAAATTCTCTTGTGTATATACCACATTTTCTTTATGTATTCTTCCACTTACTGACACCTAGGCTGGTTCCATAGTTTGACTGTTGTGAATTGTGCTCTTATAAATATGGGTATGCATGTGTCACTATAGCATGGTGACTTAATTTTTTAGGATAAATACTCAGGAGTGGTATAGCTAGGTCATGGGGTGCTTCCATGCTTACTCTTTTGAGGAAACTCCACACTGATTTCCACAGTGGTTGTACTAATTTGCAACCCCTTCAAGAATCTAAAAGTGTTCCATTTTCTCCACATCCTCTGCAACATTTATTATTGTTTGAATTTTTTTAACAGAAAGAGGGACAGTGAGAGAGAAAGAGAATCAATTTTATTTAGTTTGCAATGTGACTTTTATTGCTCTAATACTTAGTTGTGTATGTAATGCAGGGGTTTAAACCTGTGTCCTTATTCATGCCAGGCAAATGCCATTACCACTGAGCCATCCCTCTAGCCTCTATTGTTTGTATTTTTTTATTAGATGGATATAGAGTTATAGTTGAGGGGAAAACATTATCAGACATTCAAGAACAAATGTATATATACTTAGTTATCCAGAGCTAATGCCATGTCATGAATGCCCAGCTTGGGTTCCCCATGTTGCTGTTTCCCCCAGAAGAACCCCTGAGTTAAATGGATATCTCATGGAGGTCAGAGATGATTCCCCTATATTCCATCCTCCAGTCTCCTAGGTGATTTTCCTAAGCCCTCCCCCCACCCTGCCCCCAGCCTATGCCTCCAGGTATCCTAGGGAGTCATCTCCCTGTTTCGATAAGAATCATACAATTTGAAGTTATTATTAGCTTAGCCGTCTAACATACTGCTTCCCCATGTATTCTAGCTTCCACAGATGAGAGAAACCATTCAGCTCTTGAGTCTCTGAGATTGGGCTGAGCATAATTCTTAGCATAATTCTTTCCATCTCCATTCATTTGATTTTAAAAGCCATAATATCATCTTCTCTAATGGCCGAGTAGTATTCCATTGATATGTACTCAAGTTTTTGTATCCACTCATCAAGTGAGGGGCATCTGGGTTGGTTCCATAGTCTAGCTATAGTAAATTGAACTGCTATAAACATTGATGAAGCCACATCACTATAATATGCTGATTCTAACTCTTTTGGGAAAATACCCAGGAGTGGGATAGCTGGGTCATAAGGTGGTTCCATCCTTAATTTTTTGAGGATTCTCCACATTGCTTTCCATAGTGGCTGAACCAGTTTGCAGTCCTATCAGCAGTGTGACAGTGTTCTTCTCTTCCCACAGCCCCTCCAGCATCTATTATTGTTCCAATTTTTCATTTTTGCCACTCTAATAGGAGTGAGGTGGTATCTCGTTGAAGTTTTGGTTTGCATTTCCCTTATAGCTAATGATGTAGAGCGTTTTCTCATATATTTATGGGCTTTCTGGACTTCCACTGGTGAGAAGTTTCTTTTGAGATCCATAGCCCATTTATTGATTGGATTATTTGTGATTTTGGTGTTTAGTTTCTTTAGTTCCTTGTATACTCTGGATATTAGCCCTCTGTCCAAGGTGTAGCAGGCAAAGGTTTTCTCCCATTCTGTAGGTTCTCTCTTGATGCTCTTGACTAGATCTTTAGCTGTGCAAAAACTTTTTAGTTTAATTGCATCCCATTCATTTATTCTTGACTTTACTGCTTGAGCCATGGGAGTTTTGTTAAAGAAGGTACAGCCGACTGCTATTTCCTGTAGTGTTGACCCGACTTCTTTTTCTAGTAAGTTTAAAGTTGTTGGCTTAATATCCAGGTCTTTGATCCATTTTGATTTAATTTTTGTGCAGGGCGAAAGATAAGGATCCAGCTGCGTTGTCTACACATGGCTGTCCAGTTTGTCCAACACCATTTGTTGAATAGGCTATCTTTCTTCCACACTATGCTTTTGCCCCCTTTATCAAATATCAAATAGTTAAGTATATCAGATTTTGTCTCAGGATCTTCTATTCTGTTCCACTGATCTTTGATTCTGTTTTGATACCAATACCATGCTGTTTTTGCTACTATAGCTCTGTAGTATAATTTCAGGTCAGGGATTGAGATACCCCCTACTTCTTCCTTTCTATAAAGTAATGTTTTGGCTAGTCTGGGTCTCCTGTTATTCCATATGAACTTGAGAATTGCTTTTACTATATCTGTGAAGAATGCTATTGGTATCTTGATGGGAATTGCATTAAATCTATATCAGGCTTTGGGTAGAATGGCCATTTTTATTATATTGATTCTGCTTAACCATGAGCATGGAATGTTTTTTCATCTACTCAGGTCTTCTGTAATTTCTTTTCTTAGTGTTTGATAGTTTTCTTTATAGAGGTCCTTAATATCGTTTGTAAGGTTAATGCCCAAGTATTTCACTTTTTTGGAGGAGATGGTGAATGGGAGAGATTTCCTGATTTCTTTTTCTGCGGATTTGTATTGTTTGTATTCTTGATGGCTACCATTCTAACTGGAATGAAATGAAATCTCAGAGTAGTTTTGATTTGCATTTCCCTAATTGCTAATAATGCTGAACAATTTTTTTCATTTTTGTTGGCCATTTATATTTCTTTTGAGAAGTATCTGTGTAATGCATTTGTCTTTTTATTTTAAAGAAAGAGGGACAGTGAGAGAGAAAAGAGAGGGAGAGAAACAGCTTTATTTAGTTTTTCATGTGGCCTTTGTTGCTACAACACTCAGTTTTGTACGTGGTGCTGGGGTTTGAACTAGGGTCCTTGCGCATGCTAGGCAAGCACCGTAACCATTGAGCCACCGCTCCAGTCCTTGTCTATTTATTAATTGGGTTATTTGATTTTTTGGTATAAAGTTATTTGTGTTCTTTATGTATTCTAGATATTAATCCTTTTTCAGAAGAGTAACTGGCAAACATTTTCTCCTCTTTTGTAAGTTCTCTCTTCACTTTTAATTGTTTCCTTTGCTGTACAGAAGCTTTTAATTTGATGCTATTCCATTCGTTAACTCTTAGCATTATTTCCTAAGCTTTAGGGTTTCTATTGAGAAAGTCAGTGTTGAGTCTACATTTTCTTCTATGGGTCACATAGTTTCTGATATAATTACTAGATCTTTGGTCCATTTTGAGTCGATTTTTGTGCAGGGTAAGAGATAAAGGTGTAGTCTCATTCTTCCACATTTAGATAACAGGTTTTCCCACCACTGTTTGTTAAAAAGGCAAGACATACTTTTTATGTCACTTTAATAGATTCCAGAAATCTCATCCGCAGGAAACTAGCAAAAATGCCTAATAAGTTATAGATGATTTGCTAATGACCATGTTTCAGTCCTTTGTATAGCATATTCCATCCCTGGCATAGGCTTCCTTGGTGGAATGAGGTTCCTGGTTTAGTATAGACAAACTTCAGAGACTTGCACATTGTGAACGATTCTTCTCCCCGTGGTTTTTTTAAACTTCTGAGAACTGGCATCAGCTTTCTAGAGAAGTTCATTCCAATAGCATTTTCTGCCATGATGAAAATGCTCTCTCTGTTCTCTGATACTAATCACATATGACTATGGAACACTTCAATAGTATTTAGTATGAGTGAGAAACCAATTTTAAAATTTAATTCCATTTTAATTAATTTAACTGTAATAGCCAATTATGAGTTGCTGTTACTGTTTTGGATAGAGTAGGTCTGGGAGAAGACAGGCTTCTTTTCTTCACTGATATAGAGGTAGGAGCAGATGATCAAGAGAAAAATAACTCTTACATTTTACAATAATGCATGCTCATGAAACAACACTTGTAAAACACAAGAAAGCAAATTATCAGTATAACTTTTTATAATCTCAATACTCTAGTAAAACTATCATTCATGTTTTATGGATATTGGAGTTCTTTATATCATTTTGATTCTATGAACTACTTTTAATATATAATTGCCTTTGTGAAGTTCCATATTTGAAAATTTTCTTTAACATTATGTAGTTATTACATTTTGTTTGCCAATGTAATTTAATACCTGCATGTTGGTGTACCAAGTGAATAGAATCTACCATGGTCTCTTTCTCTTTTTCTGTTTTTTTGTTTGTTTGTGTTGTGTTGTTTTGTTTTTGTTTTTCCTTTCCTTCAACACTGGGGCTTGCTTAGGGTTGCACAGTTGCTGGGCAAGTACCTTACCTTGATCTACAATTGCAGCCCATTTTTAAAATTTTTTATTTTGAGACAGGGTCTGTTATAGTTTGGATCTTTCGTGTCACCTGAAAAACTCATGTGTAAAAAAATATAGAAATATTCGTAGGTGAAAAGACTGGGTTGTGAATGCTGTAACCTCTTCAGTAGATTAATTCATTTGGTGGATTAAAAATTTGAATGGATTATTGGATGATAACTGTAGGCAGTCAGGGCATAGCTAGAGGAAGTAGGTCATTGGAGGTGTGCCTTTGGAAGCTATATTTTGGCTCTGGCTCCTCCCTCCCTTTCTCTCTCTTCCATCCTCTCTCCACTTCTTTCTCCCTCTCTTTCTGTCCCTCTGTCCAATAGTCATGAACTGAGAAGCTGTCCTCCACTACACCCTTCTACCATGATGTTCGCTTGTCTCAGGCCCAGAGCAATGGGATCAGACAACCATGGACTGAACCTCTGAAACCATGAGCCCAAAATAAACTTTTTCTCCTCTGTCTTGTTCTTGTCAGGTACATTGGTCACGGTAATGAAAAGTTGATTAACATAGTCTTGGTAAGTTGCCAAGGTTGTCCTCAAACTTGTTTCCTCCTACCTCAGTGTCCTGAGTATCTGGGATTACAGGCCTGGGTCACTGTACAAGTCAGAGAGCCATTGGTTCCTAATTGGTTCCCTGTGGTTGGATAGGTGGGATGTTTTCATTTTACTCTTCTAGCCTGCGCTGCTATCTGCATGTCTGTGACTGAAATTTAGGATAGGTCTTTGAAAATCTGTAGTAGAGTCAGAGAAATGGAATTTATTAGGTAAAGAATACAAGCATTTTAAGGCTACTGAATATGTATGATCATATTAATTTTCTAAAATTTAGTTACATAAAAAAATACTCATTCTATCACACCATCTACCAACAGTGGGCATGTAACGCACCCTTAAGTTTTCCTTAATTTCTCTCATAGCAATTTTATTTCATCATAAATTTTTCCCAAAATATAATATTTTAAGAGAGAAGGACAGTGAGAGAGAGAGAAAGAATCAATTTTATTTAGTTTTTCATGTGGACTTTGTTACTCTGAGACTTCATTGTGTACGTGGTGCTGGGGTTTGAACCTGAGTACTCGCACATGCCAGGCAAGTACTGTAACCGCTGAGCCACCACTCCAGCCCCTAACATGTAATATTTTTGATAACTTAAAAGTTATAAGTTTTAAAAAATAATTTGTCCTTGGTAATTTTTTCCTCATGTATTATATACATTTTCTTTCACATTCTTGTTTTTATGTTTTGTAGAAGAAAAGGAAATAAAGTCCATGTGCTATTTCATGCTGTTAAGCAAAGGAAAGCTTCCTGGCTATTTTTAGAGTGGTTCAAAAATAAATGTGAAATTGAGAGGCCAAATGAAGGATTTGTTCTATTTTTTCTATTTGTTCTATTTGTCTTTGTATCTTATATTTCTTAAAATTATCTACTTGAAAGTGAAGCTTGAATCTAAAAGTACCATTTTCAATATTTATCACCTTGTGGCTGCTGTAAAAATACTAATAAAGAATTCAGAAAAATAGCTTATATTAAATATCTCCTGTTGTGCACTGTTAAAAAAATATGTTGGACATAGTGGTCAGAAAATGATCTACTGAAGATTGCCATAAATAAACAAAGCCTGTAGATGGAAACCTAAATTTATGAGACCAATAAGGAGTGAGTATTTACTCCATAAAAGTGTTTATAGTAGGTTATTACCTTAATAGTGAGCTTCACTAGCGAATTTATGTTTTAGTTTTTGGAAAATTGATTTATAAGCCTTTATGATCTTATCTTTGGCACCATGTGAGTTTATTGAAATAAGTATTTTACTGAAAAGCCGTAGGACTAAAACAGATATTGTATCTCTAAAAGATAAGCTACTCACTATTCTCTCATCACTTTATTAAGGTTGCTCTGTGAAGTTAAAATTGCAAGGAGAATTAAATTTTTGCATTTGCCAGGTAGCTTGTTTTTGTATGTCACTAATCTTGATACCAAAACATACATTCATGTATGTGCATGTATACTTATTACTATTAGATGAATGAAATAAAAGGCTAGTTTAATGTATTTAATAATTTGGGGAAAGCAAAAATAATATTTTGGTATTAAAGAAAATTGGATCAGAAACAAAGAAAAAACCTAGATGTCAGTGATATTTAATGCTAACATTGAATAGGAAATTCACTCAAAGAATGAACAAGGAAATTATAATAAGGGGATCATGTTAAATGTGGATTCTCAGAATGTGAAACTCACCCCTGGCACCCATGGCAGTGCCACCTGGCATATTCTTCCTTAGAAACTTCATTTCTAAGGCTTCATGGGCCATAACACACGAGGGAATGTAACCAGGGAGCATGACCCAACCCTGTGTTTACTTGCTTGATGTTCACACTGGAAGAAAGCAGACATTTTTGAAAAAAGGTGATAGGACCAAATACATATTGAGCACCATTTCTCTTAAACTGTTTTCCAGAGTAGTTGAGGCATTGATGCCTTGAACTTCACTTGTAGCCATGGTTATTTACCTCTGTCAGGCAAGATAGCCTTTTCTTTGATGTTCTGTTTAAAAATCATACATTTAAAACTAAAACGTAAAATATGAAATTTCTAGATGAGAACCTACACAATCTTCATTACCTTAGAATATGTAAACATTTCTTAGATATGCTAACTAATGTCTGATTCATTAAAGAAAGAAAATAATGAACTAGACTTCTTCAACATTAAGAATTTCTTGTCTTGAAAACATATTGTTAGGAGAATGAAAACACAGGCAAGACTGCAAGGAGCATACTTGGAAGTCACATCTGATAAATAGAGTTTCATGCAGAATCTATACAAATCTCAAAATCCAGTAAATAATAAAAGGAATAATAAAACACAGGCAACGGTACAAACACTGCTTCACTACAGTGGCATACAGATAGCAGGCATGCAGAGGACAGATGCTTACCGTTAGTCCTTAGGGAATGTAAATGAAGGCCACAGTGGAACACCTCTGTGCCCTGTTAGAATATCTAGAGTAAAAACACTGGTCACATCAAGTCTCGGGGAAGAAGCAGAGCAACTGGAAATCTCATATGTCACAGGTGGGAATGGAAAATGGAAAAGAACACTTTGGAAAAAACAGTTGGGCTGTTCTTAAGTAGTCAAACAGCTGCCATATGACCTCGCCATTCCATACCTAGATACCTGCCCAAGAAAACTGAAAGCATGTGCCCAGAGACTCATACACGAATATCCATAGCAACTTTATTTGTAATATGTAAAAGCTGAAAGTAACTCAAATGCCCCTAAGCTGGTAAACCACGAAAGAAGCTGATGTGCGTCCATACGTTAAAATGTTGTTCAGTAATCAAAAGGGTAAACGGTTGATAATGTGCAGCAGCATGAACGTGTCCAGAATCATGCAATGGAAGGAGGAAAGACAGACAAAAGTTATGTAAACTGTGTTTTTGGGCTCGTGTGAATCCCAGAAAATGCTAACAGCACTTACAGTTTGTATGGGCAGGTAGAGGGTGGGAGGACCTCTACAAGAGGTCAGAGGAAAGGATTCCCAAGGGCACAAGGAGCCCTCTGTGGGTGGTGCCTGGGGACTCATTAACTCAATTCTACCAATGGTTTCATGGGTATATATGTATATCCAAAAATGACAAATTGTACATATTAAATATGTGCAGATTATTTGTCAGTTATGCCTCAATAAAATTTTCTAAAAATGTAGTTTTTAAAAATGTATTTACATAGGGAAACCCTTTTTTAAACAAAATTCACCAGCTAGCAAACAAAAACCCTTGAGGTGATGGAGGTGCAAATGTGAGTGTGCTTGACACTGGCGTTTCACACTGGCAGTGGCCACACTGGCTCTGCCATCAATCACATGAGGATGAGTAAGCTCTGATAGAGTTTCAGACCACTGTGATTGAGAGAACAAACTCTAAAATTCAGAAATAAACAACAGCTGACAAATATTTTCTATTTTCCCTGCTATACAAATATATCAAGAGCCCACCAACTTCACCATTTCAAAAATTCTGCCTTTATGACAGTTTGAGGTGCTAAGTGTGCTTGTCTCTGCTGCTGCTTTTTATCTTTCATAGTGCTTTTCACAGAATGAGGACTGGTGGACATGAACCTGAAAAGCCCCAGTAAGCCACTAGCTGCAAGTGAAGCTTTGAGGTGGTACTTACTTAGCTTCATTCCAGAGCGGAAAGGGAAGTTTCCAACTTTACTGGCTGCTGCTGACCTTGAACTGCCCTCCCCACTACCCTTCCTGTTAGACTTTTCCACCTCTCCTCTGTGTGTACCTGCCTTTATTTTGGTGCAAACTGCTTACCTTGATGTCCCTTCATGTGGCCACTGCTCATTCTGCTTGATGTCCTAGGCCTCATGATCTGGCCGGGAGTTTGTGAGACTGTTGAAGCTGTTGAAGATAGCAGTGGGTCTTCAGTTAACCAAGTTGTTAACCTAAGTCTCAATAATAATCTATGAAATAAGTAGTCTGGAAGAACTGGGTGGTATATTCTGCACGTTGTGGAAAACATGATAGCTGTAGTGGTGTTTGCCGAGTGTTTTACGCTTCATGTGTTCTGAGCACCATGCAGTTGGTGTGTGTGTTTTGGATGGTGTTAATCTCAGAACTCTGTGGTGATGCTGCCTAAGTGCTTCATTCTTCAGTGAGGAAAAGGAGGCCTGATACACCCAGAGTCTCACAATGCTAATGACTGGGGAACTCGGGCTTATCTAGTATTTTTTCTCGCATTTTATACTGCATTCATTGATTGACATCTAATCTTGAGCAGTATGTATGCAATGTGTTAGGTTGTTGAGAGAGAAATAAGATATCTTTAACTCACAGTCTGGTTATCAGTAACTTTTGGTCTTACCTGAAGCTCATAATATTTAGCTAAGTCATTTTCTTTCCTTTCTTTTCCTCTGTGGACCATAAGGCCACTCCTCCAAGAAAAGAGATGAGATTGCTGTCCCCTCAGCTTGGATTCTTAGCAGTTCTTTTGGGAACTTTGGAGCCTACATTATTGACCTGCCATCATCCTGGCCAGAGTTTTCTGCTGCTGCAGACTGATTTATTATGTCTTTTCTCTGAACTGACAACTCAAAAATCTTAAACTTGGCAAGCCCACCTCCTGACAGTGTAATTTTTTTCCTCCACTGTTTCTTTTTCTTTTTCTTTTCTTTTCTTTTTTTTTTTTTTTTTAAAGAGAGGGACTTTGAGAGAGAAAGAGAAAGAATCAATTTTATTTAGTTTTTCATCTGGCTTTTGTTGCTCCAACACTTGGTTGTATATGTGGTGCTGGGATTTGAACCCAGGTCTTTCCACATGCCAGGCAAAAGTGATACTACTGAGCCCTTGCTCTAGCCCCCCACTGTTTCTTTTTTCCCAGTAAGTCAGATATGAACACACCAACACATCTGTTCTTAAATGCTGTCCCTATCACAATGGTAGTTAAATTATCATTCCTGACACTTCCCTTGCCAAAGGCAGTGTGGCCAGTGGTTTCATCATTAAATATTCACAAGAATCCTCAGCCTTGTTATAACCAGATACACTCTTGTGTGTCACTGAAGTCTTCCTCTGTATGTATGACAAGCCCAGATGGCCTCCACCATCCCCAACCCACCTCTAGAGAAACACCTTTCTCCTTAGGTTGCTTCTGAAGTTATCTCTTCCTTCATTTAATTGAAATTGCATATTTTCATATTTGATATAATTATATATACTATGTCTATTTCTGAACTTTCTAACCCAGTAATTTTTCTGTATGTGAGTCAATAATGCATAATTGTGCAGAGAAATACCTTTCTCTTTAGATTGCTTCTGTAGTTATCTCTTCCTTCATTGATTTGAAATTGCACAATTTTGTATTTGATATAATTACATATACTGTGTCTATTTCTGAACTTTCTAACCCAATAATTTTTCTGCTTTTGAATCAATAATACAGAATTGTGCTTTATAATATGTTTTAATATTTGCCAGGTCAAGGTCTCCCTTTGCTATTATTCTTAAAAATAGTTATTCTCACATCTTATTTCAGTTGAATATAGAAAAACCTCATTAATCTTCCCAAAATCATATTTCAGTCTTTTATTAAAATTGCATTAAATCTAATCAATGATTTTAAACAAATTGTTCCTCCCATCGAGATGCACAGTATCTCTAAACTTAAGATGTCCCTATCTGTCCTTGTGTGTGTCATTCTTTCAGATGAGCCTTGCTTAATGATCACTTCAGGCATTTTGAGTCTTATTGATCATGTAAGTGGCACAGAGTTGGTGTCCTTCTGAGCACAAGAGCTCTGCTTGGAACTCAGGGCTGTCCTGTGTGGATTGCTTGCTGACCACTTGCTGAATTGCCTGCCTTGTCTTCATCTTTCTGTTGGGCGTCCTCACCCCTTGTGTTCCAGAGCCGCCTCAGATTCAGTGTGCCTAAACCTAAGCTCTCTTTCTCTGCCACTCTAGACTTCCCTTCTAGTGTGTTAGCTCCCCTTCTGAATTCCGTCACCGTTGTAACCATAGGTCAAGCCATGATGTCTTCCATGGCTGTCTTGTCCACTCGTTCTTTTGCTTGTGACTCCCTGTAATTTGTTGTGTATCTTTCTTCCTTCCAGCCTCACTGTCTTTCTTGTTTCCAGTTTGTACTGTTACCTGGATTGCTGATGTTCCTGCCCTTGTATTTCTTGCTCCTCTAAACCCAATCCATCTTTAATGATAATTCTAGTATCTAAAGTACCAATGCCAGTGGCACCCCAGCCTGCCTTTCCTGTGCCCACCTGATAAAGTCCAGCAGCATACATTCCACACCAGAAGCTTCTCTCTTGACCCGAGCAGAGTTTTGTGCTCTTGTGTATTCCCATGCCTCAGTTTTTTCCCTACCTCTCCAATTGGCCTGGAATCACTCTACCATACCACATTCCTAGCTTGCTGTACTATGGTTACTCTTTCATGTCCCTGTTCCTGATACCTTATTGTTCTGCATCTCTGTCTCTCAATAATTCACCAGTCCCTGCTCTTCAGGGAACACTGTGCCTCTACTGTGTGGTATGTCACTGTTATACTTTGGTACTTATGTTTCTTTCATTTTCACTTGAGGCTTCAGTTGGCCAAGTTCAAACTTATAAAGTAAATATAGCCTGGAAGAACTGAGTGGTATCTTTTATGCACAGTTAAAACTATAATGATAAATATGGCTACAGTAGTTCCATACATTGAGCTCATAGTTGGTTCTTACACCATGTGATTGGTGCTTGCATACTTTGGTTCTGGTCATCTCAGATCCCTAACTTCCATTCTTCAGGTGAGGAAAACAAAGTCTAAAAAGCCATTGATTTCCCCAGAGTCCTCAGTGCTAATGACTGAAGAAGTCAATGTTGAACCTTCTAGCTGGCTGGTAGCATCAACTTTTTTTTTTTTTTGGTACCAGGATTGAACCAGAGGTACTTAACTACTGAGCCATATCCCCAGCCGTTTTTGAATTTTATTTTGAGACAGTGTGTCACTAAAAGGCTTAGGACCTCTCTAAATTACTGAGGCTGGCTTTGCACTTGGATCTCCCTACCTCAGCATCCACTTTTAACCATGCTCTATGTTCCCTTGCAGTTCTGCACTTCTTCCATGACCTTGCCTGACAGGGAGCTCATACATGTGATTGAAGCTTCGTATGAGCATAGGTTCTGATTCTGCTGTTCCATTATTTCTCTGTATAATTTGTGTGTCTTTTTAAAAATTATTCAAGTTTTGTTTTGTCTTTGTGGGTTACTTTTTTTTTTTAATTAAGAAATGTATTTGTTGAACAATCAAACAAGCTTCTAATGAAACAATATATATATAAATTCTGAAAATTAGATTTACTCCCAGGAGGCCCCCCATTGCCCACCCTTATCCCTCCCCCTACCCTTCCCAGTACATCTCTGCAAATGCCTTAAGTTGTATGACATTACACCTTATCCGGATTTAAAACATGTAATAGACTTCCTTTCTCAATGGCCAAAGTCTAGCTCTAGCCTCCACAGATGAGTGAAGTCATTCAACTCTTGGTTCTCTGGGTTATACTTATTTCACTCAGCATAATTTCTTCCATAGCCATCCATTTACCTTCAAAGGCTGCAATATCATTGTTTCTAATTGCTGTGTAAAACTCCATGATATATATGTACCACAGTTTTTGTATCCATTCATCCAGTGCGGGACATCTGGGTTGTTTCCATAGTTTAGCTATTGTAAATTGAACTGCTATGAGCGTCTATTTTGCTATGTCACTGTAATGTGCTGATTCTAAATCCTCTGGAAAAATACCTAGGAGAAGAATAACAGGATCATATGGTGGGTTCATCCCTAGTTTTTTGAGGATTCTCCATACTGCTTTCCAGAGAGGCTGTACCAGTTTGCAGTTCCATCAACAGTGTGCTAGTGTACCTATCTCTCCACAGCCCCTCAAGCATCTATTATTGTTTATTTTTTTCATTTTTGCCAATCTGACTGGTGTGAGGTGATATCTTAATGTAGTTTTCATTTGCATTTCTCTGATTACTAGTGATTTAGAGCTCTTTCTCATATATTCGTTGGCCTGATCAATGTCCTTTGTTGAGAAGTTTCTATTTAGTTCTTTGGCCCATTTATTGATTGGGTTGTTTGTGTTTTTGAAGTTGATATTTTTGAGGATTTTGTAGATTCTGGATATGACACCCATGTCCGAGGAATTACAGCCCATGATTCTGTAGGAAACCTCTCGACTAATTTGATTATGTCCTTGGCAGTGCAAAAGCTTTTTAGCTTTATGACATCCCAATCACTGATTTTTGACTTTACTTCCTTCACTTTAGGAGACATGTTGAGAAAGTCTTTGCCTACTCCCAAATGCTGAAGTGTTGGCTCTAATTTGACTACCATCAGTTGCAAGGTAGCTGGTTTAATTCCTAGCTCCTTGATCCATTTTGATTTGATTCTTGATTTTCATGCAAGGTGAAAGATAAGGGTCTAATTTCAACTTTCTGCAAGTGGCTGACCAGTTTGTCCAGCACCTTTTGTTAAATAGGCTGTCTCTCTTACATGTAATATTTTATCCCCCTTTGTCATAAATCAGATGCTTAAAGATTTGTGGGTTTGTTTCAGGGTCTTCTATTCCATTAGTCTTCATTCCTGTCTTGATACCAGTACCACGCTGTCTTTATTACTACAGCTCTATAGTATATTTTAGTTTCGGAATAGCAAAACTGCCTGTTTCTTCTTTCTTGCTTAGTAATGTTTTGGCTATTCTGGGTTTCTTATTGTTCCAAATGAATTTGAGAATTGCCTTTTCTATATATGTGTAAAGAATGACATTGGTATCTTAATGGGGATTGCATTGAATCTATATAGTGCTTTTGGGAGAATGGCCATTTTTATTATATTGATTTTGCCTAACCAAAAGCATGGAACATCTTTCCATCTTCTTAGGTCATCTTGGATTTCATTCTTCAATGTCTGATAATTTTGGTTGTAGAGATCTTTGACTTCCCTTGTTAGGTTAATTACCAAGTATTTTATTCTTTTCAAGGATGTAGTGAATGGGACTGATTTCCTAATTTCTTCCTCTGCCCTTTTATGTTAGTGTATAGGAAAGCTATTGATTTATGGGTGTTATATTTATGGGTGTTATAAACAGATTTAGCCAGCTACTTTGCTAAATCTGTTTACAACTTCAAGCAGTTTACTGGTGGAGTTTTTTGGCTCTTCCAGATACAGGATCATATCATTGGCAAAAAGGGAGAGTTTGACTTCCTCTCTTCCTATTCATATCCCTTTGATTTCTTTCTCTTGCCTTATTGCTCCTGCTAGGGTGTCAAGAATGATACTGAATAAAAGTGGTGAGAGCGGACAGCCTTGTCTTGTTCCCAAGTTTCGTGGAAATGCTTTCAGCTTTTCTCCTTTTAGTATTATACTAGCTGAGAGTTTAGCATATATAGCCTTTACATAGTTCAGAAAAGATCCTTTGATTCATATCTTCTCTAGAGTTTTGAGCATAAAAGGGTGCTGAATTTTATCAAAGGCCTTTTCTACATCCATTGAGATGATCATATGGTTTTTCTCCTTGATTCTATTTAGGTGGTGAATTACGTTCATTGTTTTGTGCATGTTGAACCAGCCCTGTATACCTGGGATGAAGCCCACTTGATGATGATTGATTATCTTCTTAATAAGTTTTTTTTTTAATATGGTTTGCTAGGACTTTATTAAGGATTTTTGCATTCATATTCATCAGGGATATTGGTCTGTAGTTTTCTTTTTTTGTTGTATCCTTGTTGGGTTTTGGTGTCAGAGTTACGGTTACTTCATAGAAAGTGTTTGGGAGAGTTCCCTCCTTTTCAGTTTCTTGAAATAACTTTAATTAGGAGAGGTGTTATTTCCTCCTCAAAAGTGTGGTAAAAATCATCAGGGAAGCCATCAGGTCCTGGGGTTTTCTTCTTTGGCAGACTTACAATTGCAATATGGATTTCAGTGCCTGTGATTGGGTTGTTTAGGAATTCAATATCGTCGTGTGTCCATTTAGGGATATTGTATGTGTCTAGAAATTTATCCATTTCTTCCAAATTATCTAATTTGGAGGAGTATAGGTTTTCAAAATATGATTTTATAATTTGTTGGCTTTCTATATCACCTTGGGTCAGTGGTGATCGCTCCCTTTTCATTGGAGATTTTATTGATTTGCTTCATTTCTCTCCTTCTTTTGGTTAGATTCACTAGGGGTCTATTGTTTATTTTTTCAAAGTACTAGCTCTTTGTTTCATCAGTTCTTTTTATTTATTTATTTTTTTTTTTGGTGGTGGTATTCTCAATTTCATTGATTTCTGCTTTGATCTTGATTATTTCCTGTCTTCTGCTGGCTTTGGGGTTAGATTGTTCTTCTTTTTGAAGGGCTTTGAGATGGAGCATAAGCTTATTTGTTTGGGATCTCTCTTCATTTTTAATGTGGGCACTCAGTGCTATAAATTTTCCCCTTAGGAATGCTTTCATGCTGTCCTAGAGGTTTCGATATGTTGTATCCTCATTTTCATTCTCTTCTAAGAATTTTTGGATTTCTACTCTCATGTCTTCTTGGATCCCTTCATCATGTAATAGGGTATTATTCAATCTCCATGAATATGTGTGTTTTCTGTTATGATTTTTACTGTTGATTGCTAGGGTCATGGCATTGTAGTCTGATAAGTTACACAGAATAATATCTACTTTTTTATATTTGCTAAGATTATCTTTATGAACCAGAATATGATCTGTTTTGGAAAAGGATCCATGGGCTGCAGAGAAAAAGGTATATTCTGCTAACTTGGGATGGAGTATTCTGGATTTTCATCCCGGTCCCCGGCCATAACCCCGTTACTAGGGGAGTTGTGGGATTGATGTGAACCTCTTTGAGATTGATTTTTCATGCCTGAAGAGATTCTTCTCACTTATTTGACTGTCCAGTCCCTTACTTGGGATGGGGTATTGTCAGGAAAGTTGAGTTCAGAAATCTAACCCCGTTCTTGTGAACTGTTAATTACCCTTAAAAGTATCTTACACCTCATGTGCTAATAGAAGATTGTCAATATGTACAATTAAAACTTAAAATAAACAATATTAAATTGGTTATTTAGAACAGATTATAATAGACTTTTGAATTCAGCCTATAAAACTAATGGTAGTGATAATCGATATTTTTAGTAATATTAGTATTTAACTATCACATTTGTCAGACTTCAGAAACATACAAGGGTTATTCAGAGTAACAATCACAGTGGTAATCATTACAGAGCCATAATGGTGGGGGGTTGAAAGGTATTAACTAATTGGGAGTCAGAGAGGGAATGTAATGGAAGTGAAATTTAGAGAGGCGATTATGTTGACCAATTGTGGACAGTGAGAAAGTGGAGGAGGTAAAGGATTTGCTGTAGAAAGAAAGGGAAATTGATAGAAAAAAAGGAAAAGAAAAGAAATTTTAAAAAGAGAGAAAGAAAGAAAGAAGAAGAAAAGAAAATATGGATCCAGAGGAAAGCTAAGATAGCTGTGGCCTAATATAGGAAGGGTAAAAGAGATATTACTAGGATTTGGGTAATCACTTTAAGGGAAGAAGTTCCCCCTGGTGAATTATGCTTGTCAGGCATAATATACTTCAAATATCATATGTACTGACCAGAATTCCTCTTCTCAGGAGGGAAGTCAAGGATAGACAGGATAAACAAGAGGGAATACGAGAAACAATAGCGAGAAAGGAAGAAAACAAGAAAAAAACATAAAAACAGACAAAACAAACAAAAAAAATTTTTTTAAAAGAAGAGAAAGAAAGGAGGGGGAGAAAAATCCCCCCAGAAATGAAAAGAGCAGGGAAATTTAAAAAAGCTAGTACGTTTATATGACCATGAACCAATAAACTTTTCCAGTTATTGCACTAATACACATCAAGAACAGGAGAAAAAAGAAGAAAAAAAGAAAAAAATATGTATGTATATACAAAAAAGAGGGGTGAAAAATACAAAAAATTCTTAATAATAAAAACTTAGAGCTGTAGTCAATAAGCAAAGTCACATCCCGCACTTACACTCCATCTGACGGGAAGATCGGTGTCTGGAAGCTGCCCACAGACAAACCTAGTGGAGCAGGCTTTCCGGCAGCCTCCCATCTTTATGCTGTCTGATCCCTTTGGGAGGAGATATTCACTGTCTGGGTTTCAGAGGCAGGGTCTCTCAGAACTTTCAGGGGATCTGAAAGTCGGAAGTCTTATGAGATGCTTTCAATGCTCTCTCTGCTGGTGGTTGCTGAAATGGACTCCTGTGATTTTTATGCTGGGGCAAAGGATTCAGTGGGTTTAACTTGTAATGTGATCCTTCTGGCTGGGGTGGGGGTGGCTAGGGCTGAGCAATGCCCCCCTTTATTCCACAAACCCCAAATCCCTTCCGCAAAGTGGAGGCTGGGTCTGTTCCAGGCCTTCTCTTCCCAGATCAGGCTGTAGTCTGTGGCTGTCTCCAGTTGCAGTTTTCAGAGTCTGTTTTGCAGTCCCAGAGAGTGGAAGCCTCCTAGGACATTAAAGATGGAGGCTGCTTGACTCTCACACGGCTGCCTGCTGCACTAAGTCTGTTTTGCAGTCCCAGAGAGAGCTCGCCCTGGTTGGGAGGGTGGAAGTCTCCTAGGGCATTAAAGATGGGAGGCTGCCGAGCAGCCTGCTCCACTAGGTTTGTCCTTGGGCAGCTTCCAGAGACCGATCTCCCTGCCAGGCGAAGTCTAAGTGCGGGATGTGACTTTGCAATTGCACTTGCACTATCTTTAAAGCATGGAGGCTCCTCCATGGCGTTGTGTTCCCCGGCTGCTAGACTCCTCCCCCACTCCGCACCCAATGTAAACAACGGTGGGTGGCGGAGCACTGCGTCCCAGTCAGGATGGAAAAAAATCCCTCTTTTTCTCCACTCGTTTCTCCTAAATCTCCGCTCCTCAAATCCACTGAGCAAATTAGGACTGGGGTTTTAAGATGCTAGTACCCCAAATGCATCTCAAAATACTGGAGAAGAACTGGGGATTTCCCGTCCAGTCTAGGAGCCACTGGGGAAGCCCTCTGTGAAAGGATCGAAACCCACGTGGACACCGGCTAGCCATCTGGCTAGCCATCGGAGACTTTATTGCAGGTGGGAAAGCAGCAGAGAGAGAGAGAGCTTGAGAGGCTGCAAGCACTTTTATAGGGCTGGATGAGGGGTGGTCCATGGGGGTTAGGTGGCCAAGGCAGGGGGCAGGTACTGATTGGCTGGTGGCCGCAGAGATGGGTGTGTAGGGACACTATTGGGTGCATGTTCGCACCCGCGGGAAGGTCAGGATCGAAAGACAAGGCCCTTAAGCGCCATCTTGAGAGAGGGGGTCCTTGCATCACCCAACAGTCTCTCTTCAGATCGCCATCTTGGCTCCTTGGGTTATTTTTTTTTTTTTTAAGCTAGTAGTGAGGCAAATAATCTTAGTGATGTTCCCAAGATAAAATGCTTGCCTCCACTTAATTTGCAGTCTCTACCACATCAGGTTCAAATCCTTCTGCCTGATTTTCTGGGGCTTACCACATCTGGCTGCAATGTTGTCCTGAGCTAGATTTACAGACACCCACTGGTCTGCTCAGCCTGCCCCCCACTAGGCTCCTCTGAAGACTCCAGTAATTCTCTCCTGTGTCTGATCTGATGCCCTGCTTTCCTCTCTCACCATTTTCTAGTTTGCCTGCCCTGTGGACGATGCCCCTCCATCTTTCCCAACTGATTTCCATTCATTCTTCAACCATATAGTTGGACATTGGATTATTTTCAATATTTTCACAATTCCTTATATAATATGTATAAATAATGTATGTCTATATGTCTATGTTTATCTTTCTATATAAACAAAATATATATTATTTTCCACTGGAGATAAGTACACAACAGATATTCAGTAAATACCTCTAGTGTGACTGATAGATAAATTCTGTGATTTGAATATTTTGATTACTGCCAAAAGGTTTCAAAAGTTAATTTACTGTCTAATAAAAATTACTCTGAATCTTCTTTAGTATGCCTCTAAGTAATTTTTCTTCAGTAGGCATTATAAGTAAGAAGAATGTTAGAAGTGGAGTTCTGTGCTGCTTCTTCCGTTAACACATTTTCTGGTGTTAGCTATGGCTTATCTCCTTCTTAAGTAAGCAGATAGGATTATACTAGAGCATTCCTGAGATTCTGTTGCTCCAAAGTTCATTAAATATGAATTCCAGAATATGTCTAATGTCTTACAGTAGGTAGTGTTGATTTCATCTACTGTGTTGAGCATAATCACAATAGAACTTACATTCTTAAGTCTTAGTTTACTTTTGTATTAGCATTCTTATCGGTTAGATAGCATAAAGCTCTCTATGTATAGATGGTGGTGCAGCCCGTTGCTTCAGAGATTTGGCAATTTTCCTGAATTCAGGAGGAGAAACATGTCAGTTACATTTGATCTCATACTTTCTGCTTAGCTTTCATAATACTGAAAAGCAGCTCTTCTCATTCCTCACAGCAGCCACATTGTTGAAGCAAAGACTCTGGGGAGGTCAGGACTCATTGTAACCTGGGTGCCAGTGTTCTGTGTGGCTGAGTACAAGAGCTCAACCTTTCTGTGTTGTTTGCTGAAGTATTTGTCCCTGTGAAAGCCACACAATCAGCAGTACCAGCATAGATAAAGAGCTGCATAAGGTTGTACTTTAGTGGCAAGGCTGTTTTATGCCCATGTTCTGCAGGCAGACTGGAGGTGACAGTATTATTTACTTTGTTGCTTGGGGTCCAAAGAGAGAATAAATTGCTATTGATTTTCGAGACATTCCAGTGAAGGGTCTGAATGCTTCCAGAAGAGCTGGGTGGCAGGGCATCTGGTGCTGGCATAGAAACTGCCTGCTAAGATGAAAATTCATTTTCTTGTTATTGTCATAAAGATTTTTTTTTCATTTTTAGAGCCAGTTACAAGAAGATGTGACTGGTGAGGGGAGGTTTGCTATTATAAATGTTTTCTGTCCCCCTGAAAGAATGGAATTCAGCACCTTTCACAGCATTTTGAAATTGACAAATAGTTTTCTGTGTGTGCACTTGCATACATGCAGTTGGGACTTAAAAGTAAAATTTAATTCTCTTAGCATATTAACGGCTCTACCACGAACACGTCTAGGTTTTAAAGGTTTGTCTGCACAAAGGAAGGAAGTCTGAGTTTTGACTCATTTTTGTTTTAACTTGCAAGTGTGTTTCTACAGTGTGTTTACTTTCCTTGGTGACTTCTTAGTTTGCACTCCTGCCCACCTGATGACCCCTGCAAGATTACCCTTTTCTGCGATGTTGAAGATCCTACTTTGTGTGCCATACGAGGGGCCACACCCCACGAATGACCACAGATGGGCTCATGCATTGCCCATCAGTTATTTTTCTTGAGTCATTGATGCACTACTAATTTAATAGTCAAGGATGATTCAAGTTTTCAAGTATTTGTTTTGGGAAATGAAAATTGTTGTGATCCAAAAATTCACTGGTACACATAAAAGTAGGAACTCAGTGTAAGGCCTGTCCTGGCATAGACTGGGGAGGGAGTTGCAAATGAGGACAATGCCCCTGAATTAGGAAGTATTCTCTGAAAGATTGTAGAAACATATGTAATGATAAAAAATTACCTCTGAATTTTTAAATACTGAAGCTTAGTATACATAGTCCTCATAAAAACCTTATATTTTAAAGTGAGGGCATTTTGGACCCAAGAAGATACAAAGCTTTAAATGTTTTTGACTGTGTTGTGCCTGTATACTCATACTCAGTTTGTTATTAGTCATCTATTCAGGTGTGAACACAGTTAAAAATGTTTATTTAGAGGAAAAACCTGCTTATACATTTTTAGTTTCACAGGTATCTCCAGCTTCTAAGTCAAGGGCAGGACTAGCATGGTCACCCTTCCCTATGGCAAGGGTGGTCTAGTAGGAAAAAAGCACAGATTGAACACATCTGGGGCTGGATTCCAAAACCCAGTTCCTCATTTGAGCATTTAGGCAATGTTTAACCCCTGGGTCTTTGGCTACCAGGTTCTGAGATGTGAAAATGAAAGCGAAGCCGCAGTTGCAGGTGTTAGCATCCTTGTCGCCTTCAGCAGTAGCAGCATCACCTCCACAGAATGAAGCAAGTGCTGGAAAGCAGGAGCTGCTGTGGGTGGTGGGACTGCAGGAAGGGTCTGTCTCAGATTTCAGTGTTGTTTTCCAGGGCCCTTTGGCTGTTTGTCAGGTGTGTGTGTGCAGTGGGTACCAAGATGCAGGGGGCTGCAGGTGTGTGCTTTCCATTCCACTGTGCTGCCTCAACCGTGGGCTTTGTGGGCACTTCTTGGGGAGGGAGTACCCGGGGCTAAGTGTGGAGTTTGAGTCCGACCCACTCAGTCACCGGGTTCGTTCCTCTTGTCTGCCACTGAGGGACAGCATCTCCCCCCTTACTTGGTCACTTCCCCCGCCGCCCCACCTTTCTCTTCTCATAATAGCGCAGGACCTCTATCATGACCTTCCCTGCCATTGGTGGCCTTCGTGATGTGACAGGGTTCTGTTTATCCTCGTGGTGAAGTCATCAGGACAAGGGAAGGTGGGCTGTGGGTGTTAGCAGACATGATCTTTTACCTTTAAATCTTTCTTCTTTTTGAAAATCTGTCCCCCTTTTATGATAGAGTGACATGTTTTAGTCATATAATTATGAACTTTTCTCCTTTAGCTATAGCTTGCTATGGAAATGTTGAAGAAATCAAAGTTTCAAAGGAGTAACCTCTTCCTTCATCCCAGTAGCAGTTGAAAATCATGATTCTAATTCTTCAGAAGATGCATTTTGTCATTGTTCTAATCACCTCATGATAAGCTAAACTGTGGGAAATGTATGATATTTAAAAGTGAGAGAGAGAGAGAGAGCGAAAGAGATAGAGGAAATGAATCAATTTTATTTAGTTTTTCATGTGGCTTTCCTTGCCCTGAGACTTCATTGTGTACGTGGTGCTGGGGTTTGAACTCGTGCACTCGTGCATGCCAGGCAAGTCCTGTAACCGCTAAGCCACTGTTCCACCCCCCAGTACTTCTTTCTTAATGGAAAATACATATTGCTCTTTTCTTGCCTAGGGTTTATCCATTTGAAAAATAAGTATCTTTGTAGTAGTAAGAGCTGACATTTATTGAGCATTTGTCATGTGCCTGATATGCTTTATATAGTTATCTAATATTCACACCAACCCCAAGAGGCAGGGGCCAATATCATCTGCATCACAGAGATGAGGAAACTGAGGCAAAGGCATGGAAAAATTTGCCTCATTTGTATCTGGAAAATTAAATTATTAACAAGACATTCTATAAGTTAAATTTTGATGACTTTCAGTGATCTTTTTAGTAATAAATTCACCATTCTTATCATAATTCTCTTACTTTCATATACACTTACTGGTGTTAAATGTATTTCGGAAGCTTAACTAAAAGATTTTTACATAATTCAGATCTTACACATTGTACACGTGAATTATATTCTCTGTGATTTACCCATTTTAAACTGTGAAAAAGGGGCTGGAGCGGTGGCTCAGCGGTTTCAGTGCTTGCCTGGCAAGCACGAGGACACGGGTTCAAACCCCAGCACCATGTATACAACTGAGTGTTAGAGCAACTAAAGCCATGTGAAAACCTAAATAAAGTTGTTTCTCTCTTTCTCTGTCTCTCACTGTCCCTCTTTCTTAAAAAAAAAAAAAAAAACTGTAAAAAATTCCTGATTGGCTTTGCATTCTGATCTAATAAGAAAGGAAATCTTCTTTTTAATACTGAACTGAGAAAAACTAAATGCTAAGGTAAATCTGTCACATACAGAAATATAATTTGTGCCATTAAAAAGTTGTTAAATTATCATTGTTGAGGCTTAGCCAGCTCTCTGAATTGCCATGGATAATTGAGGCTTGACAGTTAGTAATATTATCAAAAGTGTCTTTCAGAAGATAATTTTCTTTATTGTCTTTGATTAATTTGTAAGTAATTAGATCGAGTTTAGTGGTAACCTGATGTGTTCTCTCATGTTAATATATTTTTAAATTCATAATCCTAAGTACTTTATAAGCTCATTTTAGCATGTCATTTTCATCCCCCCTTTGAATTCAATGCTTGTCTATAATGGAAACAAGAATTAGGGAATTTGGTTGTCCTTAAACTCTGTCATATTAATGCCAGTGCTCATTGTTGAGTTTTAATGTGCAGGTTATAGATACCAGGTAGCTCATGGCACCAGGAAACCTCATTATGTTACTTTACTGGTATACTGTGGTGCTCTAACATAATTACCACCTTAGCCTAAAATGAGTTTTCTATTTTTAAACTCTGACCTGATTTTTAAATTGGAGTTTGTACAAAATATTTGTGGGATAATAATTAAATCCAGATTTGTTTTTGAGGTAAAGACATTATGGAATGCTTCTCCATGTGAACAGTACAATTCACCTACTGAATTTATGTTCCTAAATTTCCTGTGCTTTCTCACCTTCCAGAACATTTCAGTCTTAAGTGCTCTGTAGAAATGAGAAATTTGTGTGCTGTGACTTGTTGTTTTTTAGAAGTAATGCAAGAGCATTTGTATATACTCCATTGCCATTTTTAACAATGGTGTTATAGTTCACATCTGTTCTTGCTCCTTTGAAAATTTAATTATTTTCCCCATTTCAGTGGAAAATCTAGGTTGTTTATTCAGTGTCTCTCTTCACATGCTATTACAATGATTCTTAGACTAAAAACTTACCTCATTCTCATCATAGTATGGAAGATCATGCATCTCATGCTGTCTCCCCTCTTTCCACTGAACTGGGGGTGAACTTGAAAACACTGTCTTGTGGGTGTTTGTGATGATCACACGTAGCTGAATTCAGCTCTGTCCTCCCCATCCTTTTCTTCCTAGGCTCACGTAGTTTTGGTGCTCGGCACAGGTTCTAGGTGGGAGGTTGTTTTTGTGTTTGGTTTTGGTTCTGTCTTCTCTTTTATGTGAGGACACTGAAACCCACTTTATCCCAGTCACACTTGCTACTGTTTTCCCCTTCTGTTCTCTGTTTCCTGCATGTCCACACTTCAGTCTCTAGCAGCCAGTGGAGGCTCTAATATGGTCATGGTATTTTTATAAAACTATGTGAAAGGGCATTTTAAGTGGCATTAAAGATTTTCTTATTTTTGCAGTTATTTCCTGGGGACATACAGTGATTTCAAGCTGGCATCAACTGAACAGAGAAATCCTGGTGGTATGTGTGACACTCAAGTGGAAATTTCCAGGTTTGCTGCTCAGGTCCATTCTGGGCCAAGTGACTCTCTCGTATATGTGCTCATCCTTGCACAAAGTGTTGGCTCCGACCTCATTGCTTAGACAAGAGTGCAAGTCCCCATGGCGTTGACAGTAGCCTTTCCATGCCACACTTTTCTCTCCTGTAAAAAGGGACGGGAACAGTACCCACCTCAGGTTTTCATGAGCATTGGAAGAATTAAAATGTACAATATTTTGAGTGATTCTTGATGACAAGCTTTTTACTGGGTGTTACCCAATAGGAGTCGAGGACCCCTGGCTGCAGATTGTGCATGGACTGACTTGTAGGATGGAGGCACCCTTGGGAACAGCTGGGTTCTACTCTGTTCCCTGCTAATGTAGAGTGCTTCTCCCCTCTTTTGTCCCAAGGCTTCTGGTGCCTCCACTCCTTCCTTATCAACCTAAGTCACCTTTCTTCCCCTTCTCCCCCAGACCCAGCCTTTGGAAAAGAAAATCACTGTAACTGCATCAAAATCTTTCCTGCCTCACATTAAATATTCAACTAATTGTTCTCTATGCCTTTGTTTCTGCTTCAAAAAATAAATAAACAAAAGTGTGAGGGATTAAAGACTAGATTGAATATGTAGAATGCATAGATTATTACTTCATTCAGAGCTCTTCCTGTTCACCAACATACTACATTTGCTGAATATAGATTTCCAGAACACAGGACACTTCTTGTGTCAGAGAAGAGCTCAGAATCATTTTGATTATTTCTAGCAAACAAACTGCTGTGTTCAGGGTTCTCCACCCTGCCTGGATCATACCACTGCTGAGTCTCCCAGACCCACCCTCACTAACTTTCATGTCTGTGAAGACTCTATCTATGTCTATCACCTGCTTAATTTTTTTACTATTACTTGTCTTTATCATTCCGCTTCAACCTGGTTTTATTCTCTTCAGTTTCCAGCTGTGTTTACAAATTGGAACTTGTAAAGAAATGATGTTATAGACTTATTTTTTGAGCTCCTGACTCAAGTTGAGAAACTAGAATCAGGGTGGGGGAGCACTTCCACTCTAATCCCTTTATTTCTTAGTTGAATGCTGTGGCTCAAACCCCAGAATTCTTAGAGTTATAAATTTCATTTCTTCTTTGGAAGTCAAAAACCTTGAGAACCCAGTCCAGGAACACTCATACACAGATTGACTAAAGGGAAAGAATTAAATGGGCGCTTATAAATAGTGGGCAAGTCCACAATTTGGCTTGACTGTTTTGAAGGTCAGTAGACAGAACGTGTGGATCACAGTTGTTCATCCTGTCCACCTACTTGACAAACACTGTAGAGTGTCTGCTAGATACTGAACCTAGAGAGAGGCACAAGTGATAGAAGGATGAAAGAGAGAACTCTGCCGGCAGGGTCCATTACCATTGCCTGGTAATGGAAAGTAGAAGGAGCACTGTATCAGGTTTCTGTAAATAGCTATGGAATCATAGAGAAGGAAGCAGTCTTCTACAGAGGCTGTGAAAGAAAATAATGTGTATTTGATTTTGAAGGGTCAGTTCCTGTTTCTTAGGTGGAAAGGGGAGACCATGTGGAGGAAATTGCCTACAGTGTACAGCACAGCGTGGAGGGAAGAAGAGTTGTGGCTTCCTGCATGCCTTAGGAGGAGCCCGGCTCAGTCCCAGGGCAAAGCCAGCTCACTGGCTCAAGCAAGGGGTAAAATGCTGAATTTTATTTCTGAAGACTGACACAGCAGAGAAAGGAACACACAGCTTGAGAAAAATAAAGGTGATTTCTTTAGAACAAAATGATTATACTGAAAATTTTAAAAAGTTTTGAACTTTATTTTTGAAGGAAACTATTTTGTTCTGTGTTGTGGGAGAAATTTTTGTTCTTTGAACATTCTAATGATGTGAACATGAAAAAATGAATGAAATGGTTAAAATAGAAGGATTATCATAAATTACATTACATTTTGTGCACCATGAATAAATTTCACAGGATTTTAATACCATTTTTGATGTTTTTTAATGATGACAAATTAATTTTGTATAGACAAAATTTTTTTCTTTGCAGATAAATAACAGTCTTCAAGATGTAATATATTTTGGTATTCACATTGTATCTGATAAACTTTGTGTGGTTCTACTATTTTATGAAAGTATATTACTTTTTATTTTCCATGATAAAAATATAAAAATGTAATGTTTTATGAAATATACTTCTGGGAAATGTGTAATAAAATAGAGTGGGTTTTTTTTCATTTCTTGTTTTTCTAATGTAGAACTTCAGAGACAGAATAATTTTCCTTTTGGCACCTAACAGGTTAATGATTCATGGCACAAAGGTCCATTTTAATGTTAAAATAAAATTACTTTGAAAAATATGCTTTAATTGAAATCCTATTTAATGGTAAAATTATGTTATTGATTATGATCAAAATGCCCAAGACAGTGATGAATTCATCAATTTCTGTTTCAGTGGTGTTATAAATCTTTTAGTAGGAGCCGGGGAATGTGAACAAGATGAATATTTTCAAATTATACTGGCCCATCACATATTATGTGTAACTTTCTTAATCTGTATACTATGTAGGAATGGCTGTTAAGAAGCATTGGAGAAAAGTAGCTTACACTATTATCTATGCCACAAATCACATTGGAATGAAACTTGTTTGAAGAGAAACTAAAGCTTCGAAGCTGGGGCTTAACTGAACAATGCATTTGAGTTAAAGGAAGAAGCATGTGTTATTAAGCACAGCCAGAAAGAATGCTATTTACAGTTATAGAGAAGCATTCCCTTGAACTCACAAAAGTAAGCAAGGTATTGTGACATTTAACCTTCCCACTGCATTAGCAAGGTGAGAAAGATTGTAAACGATTAACCCCCACACACACAAAAGAAGGTATACTATCAAACCACTGTCACCTTGAAAATTAAAGAGTTGTCAAGGTCTTACACCTTCTTTCCAAACTCTCTGTGTGTTCATAGCATATTCTATTTCTTTTCTTTCCCATAAAAGTAGTTAGACATGGGTTTGTTTTAAATGTCATAAGAATGCTAAGGTGCATATACCCACTTAAAAACCCTTCCTAAAAATCCTTGAAGTATTGAGTTATACTTGCAATTCAAGTGACCTTTTTGGTGGTGATATTGTCAGTACCTAATGATCACCGAGAATGGGATGTATAGATGATTTATGTTCAAACATTTTTTATTCATTCAATATAGTCTTACATATGGGAGGGAATCGTTATTACTTATTCCTGAATATATGGATATTGATAAAGTAAGTTAAGGCTGATCTTAGTCCATGGTCTCTTTCCTTTGACCACTCTCTGCTCCCATGTCTCCCCCACTTTATCCCCATGTTAGTTGGGCTTCTCATGGAAGTTGAGGTTTCCCAGCTGTATTGCTAATCCCTCCCTCCAGCTGCATTGATAACCCCCCTAATTCCTCACTACCTTCTCTGCCCCTCTCCCTTCTCCCCCCAGCTTCGTAGTTATGGTTCCCCCTGCTTATGTAAAAATTCACCTATGTTGAGTTTATTATTGAGCTTAGTTGAACTTTCAATCTGTCTTAAATTTTACTCTAGCTTCCACATATGAGAGAAAACATTTGGCCCTTAAGTCTCTGAGCATAATTTTTTCCATCTCCATCCATTTGGCTACAAATGCCATGATCTTGTACTCTAATAACAGAGTAGAATTCCATTGTATATATATATCACAGTTTTTGAATCCACTCATCCAGTGAGGGGCATTTGGGTTGGTTCTATAGTTTAGTTTTAGTAAATTGAGCTGCTTTAAACATTGATGTAGCTCTGTCTCTGTAGTATTCCAATTCTAGCTCTTTTGGGAAAATACCCAGGAATGGGATAGCTGGGTCATAAGGTGGTTCCAGCCCTTGGTTTTTGAGGATTTTCCATACTGCTTTCCAGAGTAGTTGTACAAGCTTGCAAATCTTAATGTTTCTGTTCATACTCAAGGTTATTTCTCTTGCCACAGGTTGCCATGCCATGAGTACCATATAAAATGTTCATTTTTTTTCTTTTGAGTAAATATTATCTCCTTATCATCTGGTTTTTCACAAGTGTTCTGTTAAGTATGTCTTTGCACAAAAAGCTAGAAAGGAAGTCAAATAGATAGAATCCTTGCCCACTAAAATCTTATTTCTGATCATGAAATAGGAATAAAAAATGTTGACAGAAATGTGTGAGAATAAATAATTAGGGAACCAAAGCTGTGCAGAGTGACTTAAGTGTACCTGGTTAAATTAGAGTGGGAGTCAGGAGTGTTGTATTACAGTGACTGGGGTTTGATTTTGTCATGAGCTAGCAGTATGCTACACTGCTCATTGTAAATGACCTCAAAATCTCAGAATTCTTCTCATAATACTTTATACTATTATATTTTTATAAATTCTAAAATGGCTGCATCCTTATCTTCCTGTGATCCTAGGAGGTATAAATCACAAATATTTTAAGTTTTCGTTGCAGAAACCAAAGCCTCTGTATGTTAATGTTCCTCAATAATTTGACATTTGCTTTGGAAGCAGAACTCATGCCCTTACTACATTCCAACACCAGAGAATACTGTAATGGTGACAGCAAAACATCTTGACAGGTGGCCTTATCTGTCTGCCCTCTGAAGGGTCCCACTTGGTTTTTAGTGTGAGTTTCTTTGAGATAGATTTGTTACAGGTGTTTGCTTCCAGCCATTGTAATTCACCGAGTGTAACTTGTTTAATTTTCATGGAGAATGTGGCATACACAGGGCTTAGAAACATATGATCCAAATAGCGAGTACTTTTCCCATCGCAGTCGTGTAAACTAACTCGTGCATCAGCTCTTGGACACAGTTATGCCATCACCGTCATGGTGCTCATTAAGCAGGATATTGTTGCTTATAGTAAGCTAAAGTTGGGCACATTTACAAATTAGCGGAACTGCACTCCCAAACACATGCAGCAGTTCCAGTTCCCCTGCTCTGCTGCTTAGTTCCATTTTGGGTATCTGTGGCAGAGTCCTTGAATGACTAACTTGCCTAACTTTAGCAGGTTTTTGCAAATCTTTATAGAAAAATTTTTCCTTTAATTTTTCTTCCTAGGTTGGAAGTATAGCCCAATGGTAGAGCACTTGCCTAGCCCATACAAGGCCCTTGGTTTCAATCTCAGCACCTGAAGAAGCAGCAGACCAGTCCCTGTTCATATGGGGGTTAACAGTGGAGCTTCTGATTCCAGGCAGTGTTAGGTAATGAGGTAATCACCCACATGACTAGTCCTATTTGGAATAAGGCCTGAGACTGATTTCTGTTACCTGACTGGAATAGTCTTTACATTTATATGGGACACAGGAAGGAAAACTATTAAGTTCTAGGATTTTAGTGGGGAAAAAAATCACATTCTAAAGTTTTACCTTCATGCTATGTTTACTGCTTAGCATTAATATTAAGCAAAACTACCACTGTTTATCTCCCCATCCCAGGAAGATACTTAATTTTGTGTACTGCAGGAGAAAATTCAAGCATAACCATATGCATATGTTTTAATGTACATTGGCATAAATATATTTTGGTTTCCTGTTGATATACTCTTTATTGTATTCTTGTCTGCCCCAGAGAAATTTGAGACATGAACAGTTCTGACAAAAATATTACTGGTCTGATGTTAATATAAAATTATGACAAGAGTTAAATTTTTTGAGAGAAAATTCAGAGTTCATGATGCCGCAGCAAGTGTAAATCATGCTGAGTGCATCCGAGTATATATCACAGTGTGCCTTTTACTGCGTTTCACTAGTAAGCACCACCTGTGTGCCTTAAGTGGGCTGAGTTAGACTTGCTGGGAATCATCACTTTGGCCTTCCCCGTTAGTACATTAAGATTCTCAGCCCTCACATTCTAGCAATGTTGTCATTGGGTTTATTATTTGATCCTAGGAGTTAGATAGGTAAGACAGACTTTTTAAAGAGAAGTATGTAAAAATAATATTTTCTTGGAATAGCTGCACTAGAAAAGGGTGAGCGATGGGCATCTTAACCAGGCTTGCACTGGGGGCCTAGAGAAGCTCATTGTGCCCTCTTCCTGCTTTCCTGCCCACTCTTCCCAGGTGGCCTGGGGTCAGCGTGTGGTAACCATCTTCAGAACCCCGAACGTTGCCCTGACTCGCCATCGTTATTGTGCAGACCCCTCACATAGGCTTTTGGACACAAAGTCCACCCTGTTGCTACATTGCTAGTTCTCTAACCAGTTCATGGGTTAGACAGAACTCTAAAGGATGCCTGTGGCTTTCATTCAGTGCGTTGCTTATCAGTCAGCCCTTACTTCACAAACGGCTGATCCCTCATGGTGCTTTGATGACAGCTGCTCTATGAAATTTCTATGTATTTTAACAGGTGCATGTGATATGTTGGTGGCATATTCACTTAATTTTTGTCTTGAAGTGATATATATATATATATATATATATATATATATATATATATAATATGGTAATAAAATATTTAACAATTGTTAAAATAGTCACATAACTATATTTAAATTCCCCTTTGGGGTGTCCTGCTTCCAGGTACCCATCCGCTTTGCAGAGTCTCTGCTCTTCTTCCTAAATAAATCCTACTCCTTGTAGTCCTACAAAAAATAAATAAATAAATAAATAAATTTCCCTTTGAACTTAATACTGATTGAACAAATAAGTGGGATGTTTTACATTTTTAGTACTGTGGAGCATGTGGAAATATTCTTTAAAGTATTATATTTGTTGTGTGCAAATGTGGAAAATAGCATGTTAAGAAAAAACAGTGCCATCATATCCTGAGGTGCCACTGATGGCTTCACCATTTAGTTTTTGTGATGAAGAAATAGCCTATGAAAGTTTATTTTTTTCTGTAAACCTTAAGCATAAACAGTATATATAAGCCAGAGGTGCCATTTAAAATGAAAGAGAAGAGGAAACATTCAAGACCTAGAGTTTGGGTGTGGGCTTCCCTGCCCGGCCCATGGACAATGTGTTTGGTCTCCTTGGTTCCTGGTCCAGTGGTTTCCATGCTTATGTAGCCATCTTCCCTGGGAGATTGGCACCTGGAGTGGCCCTCCCTGCTGCCCTCCCCAGCTCTTCTAAAGAACTGTCTGCATAGTAGAGTCAGAGAGCGTAAGTGTGTTCGAGTTATTTAGTCCTTTAAGGTTCGCAAATTTAATAAGAAGAAAGCAGTTGTGTAATAAAGTGTCAAATGATCAAACCAGTTATTTGTTATAGATAATTAAACAAGAGAACAAGAGGAGTCGTGGGTGACAGTGCTGGCTTTGAAGTTCTTCTTCATAGGCTGGAAGCTGCATTGTAGTCGAGACTGGGGTCAACACTGTACACTAAATATCGTGCTGGTTAGACACAGTGATGGAACAGTGGTCTTTGTACTCCTTGCATTCTCTGGCAAGCGAGTTTCTTCCTTAGTCGAGGAAGATACCACCAATAATGCGACAGGATTGCTGCATGTTCCACACTGTGTCCCCCAGAGAGCCACCTGAAGGCTTCCAGGGGCTAAGGCCCTCAGTGGGCTTGGAGGTTCTACTTTAGTACAGTCTTACAGATGTTGGGGCTGATCCAAACTTGTTGACGTAGAAAGGTGTCAGCTATCCTGCCAACTTAAAATACCAGGGTAAAAATAGTATGTGTATCGTTAACTTTATAAGCAATCTCTGAAGGATACACACCAGAATGTTGAGTAGCCATCACTACCTGACATCTCAGGCCTCTATTTGCTTTTGCTCTTCTTTTGTTTTTCTTTCATAACAAAAGATTTAGTGTACTTATATAAATTTTAGAATGGATATATTGCATTTAGAGGTGCATGATATTTCAATTTTATATTTTCCTGGTTCAGATCTGTCCACAGGGTTACTAGAAATGACTGTGCTTCAATTGGCTTGCAAATTTGTATTTTTGAAGTTGATAGCCTTAAGAACATTTTCAGTGTACTGTGCTCTGATATGTGACCTATTCAAGGAGGAGGTACTTGAACAGGGCATGAAGGAAACACTTTCATATTAATTAATTAGCTCTTTGTGGTGTACATGCTTTCTGATTTGCAGAAGAACCTATACCTTGGTGATGATCATGAACCTCTGCAAAATGCTTATGGATCAGATATCTCACATGGAAAATGTGGGTGTGAAATTCTGTAAAGTTATAAAGTTTAAATGTAGTATCATTCAGAGAGGCAGAGTTGGGAATCTAGTGAAAGTGTTAGGGATTACTACTAACGATGGATAGCAACTGAACAGCAGATGCATTTTAAGGAACTGAGTTCTTCCATTGTCAATTTTTTTTTAAGAGAGAGGGACATAGAGAATCAATTTTATTTAGGTTTTTCATCTTGTTTTTGTTGCTCTGACACTTAGTTGTGTATGTGATGCTGGGGTTCAAACTTGGGTCCTTGAACATGCCTGGCAAACACCATAACCACTGTGCCACTGCTCTAGCCCCTGTCTTATGTGCCACTGCTCTAGCCCCTGTCTTATGTGCCACTGCTCTAGCCCCTGTCTTAGTAATTTTTAAACCGATCTAAAAAACTTATCCATATACTTACTTACATAACAGTAGTGATTTATTCAAATACTGTAAGCAATCACAGATGTGAGTTCTTAGTCATCCTAAAGGGGAGGACTAAATTATCCATGCAGAAGAAACTTGTATTGACATGTGAAATTTTGATAGACACAGTTCCAAAACGTCAGGATGCTTCACTAGGTGAAACATTGTATATACTTTGCCCTGAAAACTTTTTTTTATTTTTAAAGAGAGAAGGACAGTGAGGGGGGGGGGGAGAGAAAGACAGAATCAATTTTTTATTGAGTTTTTAACATGTCTTTTGTTGCTCAGACACCTAGTTGTATATGTGGGTGTTGGGGTTTGAACCAGTATACTTGCACATGCCAGGCAAGTGCCATAACTGCTAAGCCACTCCTCCAGCCCCTGCCCTGAAAACTTTTAAATGAACTTTAATGTCCTTAGCTTCCTGGGGTTTTTTAGAATTTAATAATTGTTGGAATTAGTAAGTAAATGTAATGAAACATTTGTTGATTGGAAATGGATATAAATTTACATAACTTTAAAGAACATTCTCAACATAGATTTAGGGATTTTGAACATACTCAATTATTACTGCGGTTAGGTTTATTTGCAATACTGAGCAAATGCGTAGTATCAAATGTTCAGAATATCATGTACCCTAAACATCTTTTAATCTCAGAAGAAATGTCCCTACTCTGCATCCTGTAAAGGGTGTAATGACCTACTTTTAAATAGGAAGTAATGTGCCTACTCTTGTGTCCTATGAAGGGCACGATGACTTGCTTTTAAACTGAGAAGTACTGACCCTACTCTGCATTCTGTGAAGGGCGGTGTGATAACCTGCTTGCATCATTGTATTGTTGCAGGTTCATTTTTCATTCATTCATTCCAGACTGCCTGTTCTAAGTACCACTCTACGTGCTGTGGGTGCGACATGAGCAAGCACATCAAAATAACCTCTGCCCTCAAGCCCTCAAGCAGCAGTAGCATTGAACCCTTGACAAGTATACATGGTACCACAAGGATCTGTAAAGAAGGGGTGCAGGGAAGAAGCAGGGTAGCTGCACCCAGAGAGATGAGGAAGAGACCTGTGGAGACTTGTGCTGGGAGGGAACCTGGAGGGGGGTGCTGGGACTGTGGAGCCAGGGCAGGGAGGGAGAGAGTGTTCTGAGGCTGTGTTGAATGTCGTTTAAGGGTTAAGGTCCTGTGTCAGAGACAAGAGGAATGCAAGGTTATGACAGGGTTGGGTTGGGATGGTGGCAGCCTTAGGACCAGATGTTTCTTCAGAACCAGTACTCTGGATGCAGTGAGAAGCAAGGGCTAGGGGGGATAGGAAAGAATGATAGATGGCTATTGCAGACGTGAATTCATGTTCTGCTGGTATAGATAGAGCTCATGGATAGGTTTGATGTTTAGAAGGGCAGTTCAATCATCCAGCAATTCACATCAATCATGTGACAGACACGGCCCAGGATGATAACAGCATTTTTAAAAAAATCTATTATGGTACTGGAGATTCAACCCACAGCTTCCCACAAGCTGCATGAGTACTCGAGCACTGAGATAGGTCCTCAGCCCTTTTTAAATTTTATTTAAGACAGGGTCTTGAGAAGTTGCCCAGGCTGGTCTTGAACTTTTAATTCTCCTGCCTCAGCCTCTAGAGTAGTTGGGATCAAAGGCGAGCACCACCATGCCCAGCACCATCCACCTTTTAGCTTAAGAAATGGCATGTGTGATGAGGCCATTTACTGAAGTCAGGATTTCTGGGGGAAGACCTGGTTCCAGGTTATAAAATGGTGGATAACCTCCCTCTTGCCTGACAATTCTGTTGAGTTGGGGTGGATGCGTAGGGCTGCAGAATGAGAAAGAGTTTTCAGTTCACTGTGGAATATTTCATGATTGCCTATTAAAAGTAATGTACCAAGTGCTTTTGTGGTTCTGTATATAGTTTTTGCTCTTCAATGGACTCTTACATATGTAGCTGAGAAGTTGCCTTCACAGTGATGGTTTATTTAACAGAAGTTTTGAGTGAATGCTGTTTATGTTCTGGGTGCTGTTCTAGTGTACAGTCTACTCTATGGTATTTAATTCTGCAGTGCAGCTCAGAATTTAGAAAAAAGATAATTTGCTCCTAGACCCTATCCTTTCCAAGAATTTATGTAATGTGAGCCTAACGGGCCTTTTTATAGAGGGATTTTCATCCATAAGGCAAATTCCTGGTGTATAAGGACCCTGAGGAGAACATTGTGTCATGCCACTAATATTCTCAATTACTATTAATGAATAATTAAAAGTCAGTTTACATTTCACTCAGCACAGTTATCTCTCATTTCTGGGTGTGTGTGCGTTTGTAATTATTGGTTTGCAGCTCATGTTCTGTGTAAATGGATTGTAGCAGATACTTGGAGCAGGAAATGCCATATGGGATTACAGTTAATGATGACCCCAGTCTACCTCTCATTTTCTGTGTATCTATCTCACAGCACTAAGGACCTTCCAAGTAATTGAATATTTCCTTTCTGTGATTGAATTCCGAAGGGCCTGTTTTTTTGTAATTTCTAGTTTTCTATTATAACCATAAAATTAAAATAATCCTCACAGTGCTGCCACTCACTGCAGTTTCTGGGAGCAAATTACATCTGAACAATCAGAAGAGCTATGGAGGAAAATGTATTCATTTACTTGCTAATTAGTATTAATTTGTATTTACTCTCTTGGTATAAACTTCTAAATCAAGGAGTTGTGGCAATTTCTGTAAGACCACACAGTTACTCTGTGCTGCTCAGTGAAGTTTCTGGAGGCAAAAATCTCTGCTGTTCAATTTTGAAAATGCTGGAAGGCACCATTAAGTAAGACTGCTGGGGGATTCTTAATAACTTGTGGGTTAGTCCAACCACAATGCCAAAATCATTAATATCTTGTACTAATAAATGTTCTTCTAAATTTCTGGAACATTGCCCATGGAATTAAACAACAACCTTCAAATTTACTCCATAAAATTATTTAAATTCACATGTGTGACCATACCTAAAGATTTGGTTAGAAAATGATCTTTATTAAACATTAAAAGTTGGTTTTCTTCTGAGTGAATCATAAGATTTGAAAATGTATTTTGAAAGCCTTTAAGTATCAATATAGAAGTTGTTACTGAATACTTCTATTTTTTGGGAGAAAGTAAATTAATCCTATTCTTAGATAGTAAAATAAAGTATTATTATCTAATACCAGTTAAATGTTTGGTACAAATCTTGGATGGGCCACAACTTGGGCTCCCTGGGCATGAAGACTTGGATCTAGAACCTGTTGCCTTTTTCTGGTAAACTGTGTGATTTTGACACAGATTTACCTCTATCTCTCAGTTTTCCTTTGTGTTAATTGGGCATACTAGTAGCTTGTGTCTGGTACTCTTTAACTTGTGACTTGATTACAAATGTGGCTTTCCACAGTTAGCCGAAAGCTGACTCACTGACAGGGCGGAGGACTAACTGGGAGGCTGAGTCACACCACTTTCTGCACTTGTATTTTCTTATGTCTGAGATGGGTATAATAAGATCCTTTCTTTCCTCTATTCTGGAGTTAGTCTTAGAATCCAGTGATGTGAATCAACCACTTCATGCTGAGCATCCAAAGTCCTCTCTGCATTCAAAAGGAACTCAGAAGAGCAGGTGCTTATAGAACAAGGAGAGAAAGTGGCTTCCATTTCTACGTATGCACAAGTGGTTAAGAAAAATGGTTAAGATTGCTTTATGAACATTAAGATAAAAAGGGCCATGTTCAATGCTGAGGAATAGTAGACTGTAAGTCTTAGTGCCCTAAATCCCAAGGAAGAATAAATACAACTATGCACATAGTTAGTATACTGTGGTTTTATATTTTAGATGACACTTTCATAAATATTTTTCTTTTATGGATTGTGGAATATGTATTGTCATGATTTTTCTTCTTTGGATAGAATTCAGGCACAGAAAGTTAAACAAGCAATGAAAGTGAGTGAAGGGAGTCAAGCCTCAAACTCTGGCCTTCTTCTGTACACAAATTCCATCCCCTAAGGTCCCAAATACAGGAATTTACTAAAATAGTGTTTATATACTCAAAGAGGCAAAACTGACTCCAGAGAAATTTTGTAAGATATTTTATGATTACACTTTTCAGATTCCTATTAAACCACAAGTTGATATTTTATAAAACTATGAAAAATCTATTAAATGTTTCAAAAAACCCCACAGTCCTATGCATTTCAAGCATTCTGAATTAATAAGTATTCAGTAATCAGTATATGTTCCTCTAGAAGATGCTGAAAGAAAAACTCTACTCATTTACAAAGCTGCTTTGGGCCTGCCCACCGCCATAGGTGTGGTGGTGTTTGTGGTTCCTGGATTCAGGTCAACACCTGCATGCAATAATTGCTTTTGAAAGTCTTTAAAACACGTTAGTTGGCATTCTGTAGAGCAAGAATCCCAAAGGCTTAAAGTAGTGTCTCACAGCTGGTAATAAAATATCTTTAAATCATTGATTGGCAAGACTTTATTTTGGTTTTTAATCCCTGCATGCAGATTCTGAAGGAAAAGATGCTAGAAACAGTTCAGTTCTGATACATGATGGCTCTCGGAAGTGTCTGTTTTACTGTCTTTTGTATTTGAAAAAGATGCTCAGAATGATGAAAAGGCATAGTTCTTAAGTTATTTAGAAATTGCTGTCAAAACTTGTCAAAAAGTTACTGCTCAGTTACTCTAATAGAAAGGTGGTATGGGTAGAAACCAAAAGTGATGGGTAATGTAAAACATGTACATTTTTACTTTCTATTATTTTCTTGGGTTTTTTTTGTCCTTTGACTTCAGTTATATTTAAGCTGTTTAAAATGAATAATTCTAGGGATATTACTACACTTAAAGTTTAAGGAAATATTTGAACAAAATTGAAGGAATCTTCACACAAAGTCCTGGAGGTATTATAATATTGACAAATTTGAAAGCAATTATTCATTGGTAGAACACTGATAATGCAGCCCTTTAATCAAGTGCCATGCAGTAAATAAGAATGTGTACATTTTGACTTGGGAGATGTGCACAATATACGTGAAGGTTGAAAAAATGGTGTCCCAATGATTCAGTTCAGTAAAATCAAAATATATCCCTAACACATGCCCAAATGCTGATCATACACAGAGTGAGTGTTGGCCTCTGGTGGGCAGGAGTTAGGAAGGCTGCTAAGCCTCCTGCAGAGGATGGAGAAGCCCCACAACAAAGGACTACCCAGTCCAAAATGTTAGTAGTGCCAAGGTGGCACTCTGAGGTAATCCTGAAGTATCCGGATGTTATAAATAAGGCTTGTTGGGCTGGAGAGTTGGCTCAGTGGTGGAGTGCTTGCATGGCATGTGCAAGGACCAGGCTTCGATCTCTAGCACCACATGTACAACTAAGTGGAGGAAGAGCAAAGACCAGATGAAAAAATAAACTTAATCCCCCCTCTTTAAAACAAAACAAAACAAAACAAAACAAACAACAACAACAAAAAAAAAACCAAGAAGGCTTGTGGCCCTTATTGTGGATATGAAATTTTAGAAATAAAGATGGAGTCAATTCTCTATGAATTATGAATGTATTAGTTATTGGAAATCATAATTATAAAAATAAGAGATTGATGTAGAAGTATTATTTCCATTATTATGAATAATATAATAATATATTTATTCAGACTTTTCACATGTCAATATAGACACTATCATAAGTGGCTCCAATTAGACCACTCTTTACATTCATTTACATAACACGCACTTGTCTCCATTCTTCCCACGGTATGCATAATTTTGTTCATGTAAACGTGGCATAGCTTTTTGAAAAGCAGCCCTTGCTGAGCTGTTGGAAGAGTCAATGCTTGTGGCTGTTCCTTCAGTTTCCAAATAGGTTCTGAGGGTCTTGTAGGTTAATATGTCTTCCTCACACTGTACTTTCTTCTTTAAAATGTGGTAACTGAGAGAGCATCTGGTAATATGAGAAGATGAAGGCAGGAATAAAGTCCTTTCCTGAAATATAAGTGGAATGTATCAGTTTCCAAATAAAAAAGCTAAAAACGATGCATTTGTTGCTCTTTGACTAACCTTGCAAGGTTAGGAAGTGATTGGCCTTTAAGTTCCTAACTTCTAAGGGACATGTGCTAGGGCTTCCCATGGCCACTCTGCAGCCCTCGCCCAGCCCTGGGCTGCCTAGAAAGGCACTGTGCTCCAAGCTGATGGTCCTGGATCTCCTCGCCCCTCCACCACTCTGCACTACCAGACATAGGGTGTGGGACCACTGAGGAGTTGGCTTCCAACGGGTACCCACTCTCCTGCTGTGCTCAGTGTCTTGGTGTTACCTCATCTCAGACCACACAGATTTAGCATATCCTTGTCCCAGCCTGTTCCCTTAAGGCAGCACCTGCACTGGAGGACACCAAGGGTTGGAGAGAAACTGCTGGACTCTGGCACACCAGTGGAGAGGTATCTGAGGAAGGAGGACTTCTCTCACCCAGGCACTACTCTATGCAGAGCACTCCTTGCAGACATCAGCTGAGTGCGGCCCAGCCTGCTGCACCACATGGTGACAGTGGGCACCTGGTAGCATGTGGCCTTGCCTTGGGGCTGTGTTCAGCACCTGGGAAGCCCCACTCAGGTCCATGTTGATGTGGAATCCAGTTAATTGAAGGAAGAACATTTTTTTTCCTTTTATTTTTTCCACATTTTTTATTGGTGCATTATAGTTGTACATAATGAAAGGATTTATTGTTACATATTCATACATGCACATAATATAATTTGGACAATATCCCTCCCCAGCAGTCCCCTCCTTTCTCCCATTCTCCCTCTCCTTGGTCCCTTTCCTCTGCTGATTTCCTTTTGTTTATATTTTTATTGACCTTTTCAGATTTTATTGATTACATGAGAACTATTTAGTATTTGAGAGATGCATAATATTATACTTTATATCCCTTTTCACTCCCACTTTTCCCTCTCCTCCTTTCTCCCCTCTCCACTTCTCTTTCCTCTACTCTATTAGGCTTCCTTTAGCTCATCTAGTAATTTGTATTTGATGGGTCTTTATATATACTGTCCTTCCCTACCACTTTCCTTTAATTTACTCTGTCTTCCACATACGAGCAAAAACATTGTTTAAGTTTCTGCATTTGGCTAATTTCACATAGCATGATTTTCTCCATTTCCTCCATTTACCAGCAAAGACCATAGTTTCATTCTTTTTAATAGCTGAGTAAAACCTCATTGTATGTATACACCATAATTTCATTTTTTTACACCTTAATTTCTTAATCCATCATCTGATGATGGTCATCTGGATTGATTTCATTATTTAGCTATTGTGAGTTGTGCTGCTATAAACCATGATGTGGCTATGTTGCTGTAGTATGCTGATTTTATGTTTTCTGGGAAAATACAGAGGAGTGGGGTAGCTGGGTCATCCCACTGGGATAGCTGGTTCCATTCCTAGTTTTTTGAGGAATGTCCATACTGCTTTCCAGAGTGGTTGTACTAGTCTGTAGTCCCACAAATGATGCACAAGTGTTCCTTTCCCCTCACAACTTGCCAGCATTTGTGTTGTTTGTATTATTGATCTTTGCCATTCTGACTGGTGTGAGATGAAATCTTAATGTAGTTTTGATTTGCATGTCCCTGATTGCGAGAGATGTTGAACATTTTTTTTCATGTATTTGTTGGCCTTTTGTGTTTTGTCTATTGAGAAGTTTCTGCTTATTTCTTTTGCCCATTTATTGATTGGATCTATTTTTTTGGTGTTAAGTCTTCTGAGTGTTTTGTATATTCTGGATATGAGTGCCCCATCAGAGTGCAGCTGGCCAGGATTTTCTCCCATTTGTTAGGCTTTCTCTTCATAGTCTTAATTGATTCCTTAGCTGTGCAGAAGCTTTTCAGTTTGATGGCATTCCACTTAATGATTCTTGGTTTTATTTCTTGCACTTTGGGGGTCTTGTTAAGGAAGTCAGTGCCAGCTCCTATATGATGGAGTATTGACCCTATGTTGTTTTCTAATGGTTGTATGGTTTCTGGCCTTCTAACAGTTTTAAGGTTCCTAGGATTAGGAATCCTAATCAATCCATTTCAATTTGAGTTTTATTCAGGGGAAAAGATGTGGATCTAATTTCATTTTTCTGCATGTGGCTATTCAGTTTTCCCAGCATCATTTGTTGAAAAGAGTGTCTTTCCTCCAAGGTATACTTTTGCCACCTTTGTCAAATACCAGATGGCTATAGATGTTGTCTTTGCTTTCTATTCTATTCCATTGGTCTTCCTGTATATTTTGATACCAATACCAAGCTGTTTTTGTTTCTATTGCTCTGTAGAATAGTTTTAGATCAGGTATTGTGATGCCTCCTGATTCGCTTTTCTTACTTAGTATTGTTTTGACTAGTCTGGAGCTCTTGTTCTTCCAAATGAACTAAAGAATTGTTTTTTCTTTTTTATTTCTGTGAAGAATGTCATTAGTATCTTGATGGGGATTCCATTGAACCTGTGTAGTGCTTAAGGTAGTAAGGCCATCTTGACTATATTAATTCTCACTATCCAAGAATGTGGGGTGCCTTTTGAAGGAAGAACTTTTTAAAGGTGAGTCTAGAATTTCTTCTTGCCGTACTAAAGATGATAAAGGGAAGATTTAGAGTTGCGTTGTTCATAATCCAAACCTTTGCTGTGATTCCATCATTTCCAGAATACTTTGTTGCCTCATTCCAGGGCAGCATGTTCAAATTTCTTTTTCTTTTATCTTTAAAAATTTTAGAATCAACAAATTATATTCATATGTTAAAGTCAAACAGTATGCAGTGAATTATATTCTTTTTTTTAAAAGAGAGGGACAGAGAGAGACAGAGAATCAATTTTTTATTTTGTTTTTCACATGGCTTTTGTTGCTCTGATGCTTAGTTGTGTATGTGGTACTGGGGTTTGAACCCATGTACTCACGCATGACAGGCAAGCGCCGTAACTGCCGAGCCACTGCTCTAGCCCATGAATTATATTCTTGAACAAAATTTTTCAATCCACTACTTTGTCTTCTCATGAGAAAACCTAAATTTTAAAGGAATAGAACATGCTTATACTTGGAAAAGTCAGAGAAAAATTTTGTAAATTTTTTTTCTTAAAAATAATTAAGCATACCAAATATTATTCAAAAATTCATCTTGGTTATGTGAACTTGGAGTCTTAATTTTTTTTATGTAGTCTCTATAAAGAAGAATATTTTAAGTCTATCACAGTGCTAGATGCTAATCTACATTTTGTAAATTTCCAATATTGAGCATAATTTAAATAGGGCTTTTTTGACTAGTTATAGAGCATAGGGTGATTGAGGAACATAATGTATGATGGATTATAATACTTACAAATATGAGTTTCATGTTTTCCTCTCTATTTTATTTTCTAAAAAACAAATAATTTAAAATGATCTGTCAAAGTTTAAGTTTGCCTAGAATTTAGGACTCTTGCAGGCACATTTTAGCAGAAAGGAAGAACAACAGAGGTTCATACATACTTTTCATCAGTAGGCATTCCCTGTGGAAAGGTTGAGATGTTCTGGCACCTTTGTCCTGTGTTACCAAGGTTATCTCCAGATTCTGATTGATTGAACAAAAACTAATTACTGTGTAAGTATATAAAAAATAACATTGATTTCATGTTTACTTAAGTCTGAATATAGTAGATTTTCTTTAGAGCATTTTCAAAGCAAATATTTTATCCAGAATTTCTATAGTGTTATCTATTTTCTAAAGGACATTAAAATTCCAATTTAATAGTTTAGTTGTATATTTTATAAGATTTAGGATTTCTCTTGAAACAGCTACTTAATTTTCTAAACTATTTGTATTGGTTTACTAGTCAAATCAAATCAAATTAATATGATATAATATTTGAGGTTATGACATGTTTTAAAATACACAGAGTCACAATTTTGACCCATGGTTTTATTTATTCTATTTTTTAAAATTTATTTATTTTTATTAGTTCAACATAGTCTTACATATTGTAGAGAATTGTTACATATTCATGAATACATGGATATTGACATAGTGAGATACTAAGTTAAGGCCAATCCTAGACTAGGATCTACCCTGCTTCATCCATTCCCTGAACTCATGTCTCTTCCATAATTCCACCATACTGTAGTTTGAAATGAATATATATCCATGTATAATAATTGTTGACATTTCTGAGTTTCTCTGCCTACCTGTGTATAGCTGGACTTCTAATGGAAGTTGAGTATTCCCCATTGTATTGATAACCTCTGTTGTCCCTCCTTCCACTCCCTGTCTCCCTCCTTTTTTCCCCTATCTTCATAAGTAAGTTTCACCCAGCTTATGTGGAGTGTCAACTATGGTGAGTTTATTACTTAAACTCCGCTGACTATCCACCTGCCATAGTTTTATGCTAGTTTTCACATATGAGGAAAAAAAAAATTTGGCCCTTAAATCTCTGAGTTTGTGATATTTCATTCAGTGTAATTTTTTCATTACTATCCATTTGGCTGCAAATGCAGCCAATTATATACCACAATTTTTGCATCCATTTATCCAGTGAGGGACATCTGGGTTGGTTCCGTAGTTTAGCTATTATAAATTGAGCTGCTGTGAACGTTGATGTAACTATGTTTTTGTAGTATGTCAATTCTAGCTCTTTTGGGAAAATACTCAGGAGTGGGGTAGCTGAATCATAAGGTAGTTCCATCCCTAGTTTTTTGAGGACTCTCCACACTGCTTTCCAGAGTGGCTGTACAAGTTTACAGTCCCCCCAGCAGTGTGTTAGTGTCCCTTTATCCCTACAACCCTTCCAGCATCTGTTATTGTTCATATTCTTCATTTTTGCCACTCTGACTGAAGTGAGGTGGAATCTCAGTGAAATTTTGATTTGCATTTCTCTCATTGCTAGTGATATAGAACATTTTCTTGTATATTTAGTGGCTTTCTGGACTTCCTCTTTTGAGAAGTTTCTATTTAGTTCACTAGCCCATTTATTGATTGGATTATTTGTGTTTTTGGTGTTCAGTGATTTGAGTTCTTTGTATATTCTGGATATTAGTCCCCTGTCAGAGGAGGCATAGCTTGCAATGATTTTCTCCCATTGTGTAGATTCTCTCTAGATACTCTTGACTAAGTCTTTAGCTGAGCAGAACCTTTTTAGTTTAGTGGCATACCACTCATTGATTCTTGGCTTTAATTCTTGAGCTATGAGAGTCTTGTTGAGGAAGGAAGTGCCTACACCAGTGTTGTGAAGTGTTGATCCTATTTTTTCTTCTAGCAATTGTATAGTTGCTAGTCTGATTCCTAATTCTTTGATCCATTTCAATTTTATTTTTATGCAGAGTGAGAGATAGGGAACTAATTTCAATTGTCTGCACATGGCTGTCCATTTCATCCAACACCATTTGTTGAACAGGCTGTCCTTCTTCCACATTAAATTTTTGTACCCCTTGTCAAATATCAGATGATTAAAGACTTGTGGATTTGTCTCAGTATCTTCTATGCTTTTCCATTGGTCATCATGTGTATTATGATACCAATACAATGCTGTTTTTGTTACTATAGCCCTATAATATAATTTCAGGTCAGGTATTGTGACACCTCTGTTTCCTCTTTATTGCTTAGTAATATTTTGGTTATTCTGGGTTTCCTGTTATTCCAAATGAATTTAAGAATTGTTCTTTCTACATCCATGAAGAATGTCATTGGTATCTCAATGAGGATTGTATTGGATCTGTACAAGGCTTTCGGCAGAATGGCCATTTTATTATGTTGATTCTGTCTAACCAAGAACATGGAATGTATTTCCATCTTCTCAGATCTTCTTCAATTACTTTTTTAAATATTCAGTAGTTTTCATTGTAGAGATCCTTTATATCCTTTGTTAAATTAATGCCCAAATGCTTTATTGTTTTTGAGGTTATTGTGAACGGGACAGATTTCTGAATTTCTTCTTTAGCAGAATCACTGCCAGAATATAGGAAAGCTATTGATTTATGAGTGTTGATATTGTAACCAGCCACTTTGCTAAATTCATTTATAAGCTTTAGTAGTCTTCTGATAGTAGCTTTTGTGACCCATGATTTTATAAGTTATTATATTTTATGGAATGTCAACTTAAATATATATTTAAGGTCTAAGATAACTTAAAATTTGGATTAATATTAAATTGAGTTAATACATAATAGTTTAGATATATGAATAATTTCAAAATCAGGATATTAAGGACTGGGATATAGTTCACTATAGAGAGTTTATTTAGTCTATGTGAGACCCTAGGTTCAATTCAGGCATTGAAAAAAAAGTTAACTTTTAAAATTTAGTAGGTTGTCAAAACAATACTAAGCAAAGTTTAAAATTTCTATATTTTTGGTTCTCATTTGAATGAAGAATTAAAGCATGAAGAATGATGTTATGAAGAGACTGAGTGTGGATAAGAAGTTGTAGAATGTTTGCAGGAAGTGAATTTTATATGCCTTGTTTTTTATAATCTCTGGGTCTGAAAAGAAATAATTAAATGTTTTTATTTCTTTTTTGGTAAACTTTATTCATTGGTGATAGAATTATTCACAGGATAATTGTGGGGGGCTGGATTGCCCCCCCGGGAGCCGATCAGGAGGAGGGTGAGTGCCAACGGCTAGAACCCGGGTCCCCCCTCGTCCGGGGACCCCTTCCCTCCCAGCCGGGGAAACGAGGCAACCACACGCAGCTGATGGCAGCTCAGAATCCCTTTATTATCAAGGCACACAGGTTTTTATATATGGAGGAGGGGAGACAGCCAAGGAATCAGGGGTTATGCCAGGGGTTATGCAGATTTTGAGTACAGACAAACAACTAGGCAGCAGCACATTCCAACCCACTCTAACTCTTTGCATAACAAAGCAGGACCTAGCAGCCCTTCCTGAAGGAACTTATGGAAATAGTAATAAGATCGCCCTAGGGCAGCTGTTGAAATAGGGGTGAAGGCTACACCCCAACAGATAATAGAAGGAGCTCTTGGAAAATTTACTGCCAAACATTACATTAGTAGAGAACTAGAAAATGACTTCTCTCTCTTTTTTTTCCCCCAAGGAGAGAGGGACAGTGAGAGAGAAAGAGAGAGAGAGAAAGACATAATCAATTTTATTTAGTTTTTCATGTGGCCTTCATTGCTACAACACATTGCTGTGTACGTGATGCTGGGGTTTGAACTTGTGTATTCGCCTATGCCAGGCAAGTACTACAACAGCTAAGCCACCGCTTCAGCCCTGACTTCTTTCTTTTGAAATGACAAACTAGTCTCACAGTCCACTGAATAAATAAAGAGAAATAAAAGGTTGTTCTCTACCTGAATAGTAATCTGAGTAATCCCAAATAGTTGGGATTCTATGTCTCAGCAGGATTGATTTTTATCATATCTTTGATTATTTACAAAAATAAAGAAATGCAAACAAAAGAAACTCCAAGTGTCTCACTGGTAAAGAATGGTTTCCCTGTTTCCATATAGCCCAGATAGTCTTTTTTTTTTAATTTTTTTTATTTTGAGCAACCTTACAACCAAATAGTCTTTTGTTTGCCATTTTGGTTAAATAGGTAGTGATGTATTGTTTCTCATGCTCTCATGAACCAGTCTTGATTAAGTGGAAACATTTTCTCTGATAACTCTTGATTTCAGTTTCCCAGATGTTATCCTAAGTTTAGAAAAAATAAAACTTTCTGGATATTTTTACATTTGATGCTGTCTTTGTTTTCCCAAGAGCCACTGAAAACCACAGACGGCATCTTCACTTACAGGTAGAAGGATTCCAGAAACAGCTGAGTTTGCTTGATGTGTCCTGTGCTTCTCAAATAGCTCTGAATATGAGGAGTGCTGCAGGGGAAAGTGTCTTCTCTGTGTTAAGCTTGTCTAAGTAAAATGTTGCTTATTTTTATGAACATTTTATACATTGTGCACATTTGGAGAAGACCCTGGAAGCTGTAGTTATCATTGCTGTCCATAATTGTGCTTACTCTTAGGGAAACCCTTAGGAGATAGTCTGTGTTAGTCAGCTTTCTGGCTCTGCGATGCAATGCCTGAGATCATCGGAATAGAAGGGTAAAAGTGTAGCTTGGCTCATGCTTTCAGAAGCTTCAGTCCATGATCTCTGGATCTATTGATTTTGACATCTTGGTGGGAACACACGGAAGGACCTCTTCCCTGTTTCGGCAGCTAGGAAGCACATAGACGGGAAGGGACCAGGGCCCCAGTGTCCCCTTGAAGATCACAGTCCCAGTGACCTGATTTCCTTCCTCACCCACTGAATGTTCCACCATTTCTCAATAGTATCAAGCTGAGGACTAAGCCATTAACACATGGGGAACATTCCAGATCCAAACTATAGCATGCTCAGTCCCAGTAAAGAAATGTACTCTTGACCTTTGTGATATTATTGTTACTGTTGTAGCCACAGCTATGTCTCATTGTCCAGCAGGGCTGTTCTTCCCTCTCATGCTTACCTGAGGGTTCTGTTCCAAACTATAGGCTATAATTTATATTCCAAGAATGGAGTTTCAGAACCTTTGCAGAGCAGCACTGGGAACTGTTGCCATTTCAGTGAATAATGAAGTACAGGGATTCCATCAGGTCTTGCTTAGATGACTTTCTGACTGTATCAGGGACTAAGTCAGGATTTCCAAGGATTCTTTTATTTTTGATTTTTCAGTTCAGCAGCAGAAATCCTTCATGAAGGCAGCATCCAGGGGAGTAAGACTAATGAATTGATGAGGGTAATTTAGTGGTGGTGGCTTGTTTGGATATTGTTGGTATTATGTGAAAATGCTGAGCTTTATGATTGTAGGAGGAAACCCTTTCTCCTTTTTCCTGAGTGATAATCTAAGTGACTGTGTGGAAGCCTGCGTTTTGTTAACTGAAACCTTTGGAAAGCTATCTGATTCTCACTCATCCCTTAGAATTCAGAAACAACTATTGTATTCGGATTTGTGAATTGACTTGGCAATATAATTATTTGGAAGAGATTCAAAAAGAATCTGGCTCCTTTTTACCAGAACATAATTGGAAAAACCAGTTGTGCAACATATCACATTTGGGAGTTATTTTCATTTAATCATTTATGAAAAGCTCACTATTAAAGGCCAAATACTTACTTGGAAGTCTGTGTTCATGACTACATGTAAATCAAATGCCTACAAGGTCCTTCGAAGAATCTTTGTTTTTACTTGGTTGACAGAGCCCTGGCCTCACAGATGTATGCTGTGACCATAGAAAATTTGGGAGCCATAGAGAGGAATTCATCTGTATTTTTAGGCACTGAAATTAAAATATTCTGTAGAAAATGTTTTGGGCTTGGTCTTCTAATTGAACATTCAAAACTTCTAATCTAGGATCTCTAACAAAAAAATCCATGTAGAAGTTAATTTTTAGTATTTCATACTTGCTCAATACTAAAAGACTAGATTTGCAAAGCAATTCCTAGGCCTATATGTTGAATTAGAACTTTTATTATATGGCATCTGTGTGGGTTATTAGATCAAAACTAATTGGGTTAGGCTTTCTGTTTAAAGACTAATCATTGGAGATTATTCATAGCAAGGAATAAGAATATCAAGAATTCTGGGACTTGTACAAGTGGGCAGAGTACTTAGTGCTCCTCAGTTTAGTGCAGGTTTTTTCCTCCGATTCTCTCTGTTTTGGCCTGTTGTGCAAGTTTTTTTTTTTTTTTTAGGAGAGGTTAGCTTGTAGATTTTTGTCTAGTTGAGGAGCATATAATTTCTACCTGGCAAGAAAAGATGATTAAAATGTATGGTTTACTGCCTTGTCAGACTTTAACTCAGTTTATACCTAACCTAGCAATCTTATCTTAAAATCTAATTGCCTTTAAACCCTAGCTCTTCAAATTCTAATTTGAACTAGTTTTATTTTCTTAGTGGTTTTCTCATTAGTCCCTGAGTATATAAAGTCTTTGATATATGTTCACCGTATACATAGGAGTCATGATTTTGTCTTTTTAGTAATTGTACTGTTACATGCCCAAACAGCTAGGGTGATAATGTGTCTTTACTGAGGTGGCAAATCCTAAGGAATATATATGCTTGTTGGGGATAAGCATGAGGCATAGAAAGGAAATCAAATACTTTGTTTTGGGAATGTTAATTCAAACAGAACTCTTCACAGCATTGTGAAGGTGCAAGATACATGGCAGACTGACAAAGGACCCTAAGTATGATGGCCTGAATCTGTAACATAGAGATTTCAAAGCAGTTGCAGAAGGTTCTGGAATACAAATAGAAGTACTTGTGTTTTGTTCCACAGAGTTTTGGGCACAGTGTTGTTCCTGGAAAATTGACTGGCCTTAGGTTTCAGAAAAATTCACTTGGCATTGGTATGCAAGAGACTTGTCAAGAGGGAAACTAATGAGAAAAAAAATGAGAGTGGAGGTCATTGCTCTAGTCCTTGAAAAGATAACAAGCTGGATGGGTATATGAACATTAAGTAGTGTGGCAAATCCATGTGTTCTTGCCTATAATTGTAGGCTTCTGTTACCAGGGAGCCCATGTTAGAAAGTGGTAGAATGAATGATGGTGAGCTTTCAACCTAGTTCCTTTATGATGAACAGACCAGGTATATCCAGGTAGGAAGAAGAAATTATCTTTGTCTCACTGAACAGAGTTCTTTATATTAAGGAAACAGGAAAGGAAGTATCTGTGCCTCAAGGAGTTAGAGAATAGTAACCAATGTTTTAGAATAATATTGTCACATTATAGTTAGACATGAAGAAAAAGAAATCATATGGGAGAAATCAATGTCTGCTAGAATGGATGACAAGATCAAGTGGAATCTCTTGTTCAGCATTTCCTTTGCTTTTTAAAGAATGAAACGATGAAAGAAACTAAAGGAATCTATGGGAATACGCCTGCCTTCGCTATCCAGGGCAGGTCCAGATGCCTCTTCTCTCTTCAGTCTGTTCCTTGACTGCAGATCAGTCCTGCAGGGCAATAGTTTTGTGCAGAAAGCTTTCTGATTTTATTCAGTTATTCATCTTTAATTGGAAATGAATACACAAAAATTCACATAGATAAAGTAAATTTAAGAACAAGTGTTTGGGCTGAGGGCAACAGTGGTTGCTTGCTTGATGTATGTGAGGCCCTGGGTTCTGTACTGAAAAACAGAACAAAACAGAACAAAACAATGGGCTATATATATGTTTGTGGCCTTTAAAAAAGCTCTGAAACTACATGGTGAAAAATAAGTTTATCTTTAATCTGTTGATAAACTTATTTTAATTAAGGTGATATTTTTAATTCATTTATGATAGATACTAGGAAAAAAGAATACAGAAGTCAAATAAATATGTGGTCAAGATTAGAAATTCTGTGCAGAGCAAATGAACTTCCATGTGACTCAAAGTGGGAGTCACAGTCGAGCCCTGGTGCTGGAATGGCTGAAAGTCTCTGCTGTGATCAGGGGCTCCTCACCCCAGGCTTTGATCTCTTCCTGCTGTTCAGAATTTTAGAACTGTAGGGGTGTTTTGTTGTTTATTGCTGGAAAAGATGGGTTACTATAACATGAGTAGTAAAGACAGTACATCCTTTATCTCTGAGTGTCTTTTTTTTCCTCTAGGAATATTGTACATAGCAGACTACTGTATCCTTCAAATACCACAGCAGGTTCATTAGTGTTGCAAGGCTTGTTGTATTTGAATGAAGCTTTGGAAAAGTTGAGAATTCTACCAGAAAGACTTAAGGACTAAAAACTGTAATTTCCCACATTATCCTAGTTGGTTTGACCAATGTCCCTTTAAGTCATGGCTCAATCATTTTATAAAATGATCTATATTTTGTTCTGATTCGTTTTAATTCCTATTGATTTTTTTGCTTTACAAGTCAGCAGCTCTAGATGGAAAGTGTATTATATTCTACTGCTAATCATTAATTTGGGAACATGTTCCCAAATATAAGTATAAGATAGTATCAGAAGTCCAATGAATTAATATTATAAGTTTGTTTTCAAAATGGAGCAAATGGATGCAGTGGTCTTTAAAATTAGTGACAGAACAAAGTCATTTACTATGAAAGAGACCAGGAATATTATAAGTAGTACATTCATACCTTTGCATCTGAATGCGAATCCTGTGTAGAAGAGTCAAAACAGAATTGGTTACAGACATAGAAATATTTTAAATTAGCATTCCATGTTTTTCCCCTGGATAGAAATCACATTTGGGAACAGGTTTCAGATAATGATCATGTCTCCCACATCCAGTGTGTGTTACATTGTCGATGATTGAGGTTAACTTTCATGGCTATTCGTAATCAGGCCGAGTGAGGAAACGTGCAGATTTGAGATTGTTTTAAAAGAACTTTAATTACTGAGTTCCATTAGCAGTTTTCTCAGACTGAGAATCAGAGTAATTGATATTAGCTTTTCTGAAGATCTGGGTAGTATTAGTAGGAAGAAAGGCTGTTAGTTTGGCAGGACAGTATAAAGCTTAGGAAAGAATTCAGAGTTGGCAGTTAAACAGGCCTTTCACATACCAATTAATTATTTTATATAGTCAATGATCTTTTTGGCTTTTTGCCCACTATTGCTGTATGACTAAAGTGATAAGTTAATGTGTGTACTCTAAGTAAAATACGAGTTTGACTTGAAATGCATGGATCTTTTATTTCAGCACATACTTGTGAGACCACCATGTGTGGTTGATGCATGCATGAGTCTGTCCTAACCCTTGCAGGGTAGGAATTGACACCAGGGCTGGGTAGTATAGCCAACTGGATAAATTTCCTGGGGAGAATAGAAGCAAGTGTCTAATTAGGATTTATATGCTTCAAATATAATTTAATTTTAATTTCATATCATTTTCTTTAACATGCTATTTCAACTGTACTTTAAAAAAGTAATTGTTATAGATTTCTTATATGACAAAATGCAGATTGAATTCTAACATTGTTTAAAGCACATATCCCAAATTAGATATGACTTATATAAAATAGATCATTTTTTAAGAGAGCAAATTGCTTTCTGTATCAGAAATTGTTATTACAGAATTTTAATGCCTTCCTGCTGCATTTCATGCTTCAGGCTGCAAGACTTTAATGAAGAATTTTGAAATGTTGACTAAAATAAAACTATTACAATATTTTTGGTCTACTGAAACTTTATCAAGTAACATTAACTATAAATATAATATATGTGCTATGTATTGAATCTTCTGTAATATATTTGAATAAAATATGAACATTCTTTGTTAATAGTTAAAACAAAAATGTATGAAAAGAGGTATAGAATCTGGGGCAAATATGCTACCATTAATAATAAGTCACAGTTGTAAAACCTGTGTAGTGATTTTTAGGTAATTAGCAAAAGAGCAAACAGCCCATATGGTCACGCATTATGTATTAGTTATTTTTCCATATATATAAAAATGTTATAAAATCAGACTTTCCTTAATTAATTCAGTGCTAAAATTTGTTTTATTCTGTGTATTCTATACTCCACTAAAACATAATCTGCAAATATGCTGTCAGCACTGTGAGGTTACTTTAGGTCATGTTTTAATCTGGAAATAAAAGACAAAGCAGAAGTGTTTTCTTGTATCTGAATCATGACAGTAGAAAAACTCCTGAAATGTCAAATTATTTTTTCCCTTCATTATGGATCATTATCCAGATTAATGCTGAAACAATTAGTTTTATAGTATTCATTTGATAGTTTTTCCCAGCATGGAGTTTTTACATAGCAAAATAATATCAGACATTATTTTAGTACAAAGGCCTTTTGGAAATGCCTTTGCTGAGTTAAAATCAAGCAACTATATAATGTTTCTTTTGGAAGATCCAAAGCCATGGTTTATTAATGCATCCATTGGATGTTCTACATAAGCCAGTTGAGCTAGGGTTTGAAAGAAATTGTTGAACTAGTGCTTAAAAAATGCAGTAATTCCAGATTAACTTTTTGTCATTTTAAAATAATTACTATAAACTCTGTATATTTTCTTCTTGTCTTATCTACTAAGAATCATTTTCTCATTCAGTAAAGGAGCTCCCGCACTTTCCCAGCCTGACTGCTAATGCTGTTGGCTCAGATGATAGCCTTGCCTCCTAGTTCACGGAGAGGTCATCACTTCTGAGATAGTCTAGCTTCCATACACCTGTCTACTCCATCATTCCTGACTGTAGACTAGGGATAACATTTCCCACCTGTAAATAACACCTGGCTGGTCAAGGAAGTGCATGTGAGAGTGTACAGCAAACATCTGGCACGCACTGGATGCTCCAAGAAGGGTGGTCCCTTCCTTCCTCTCCAAGGTCATCGCCTCACAAGTACAGCTCCTTTCTGATGTCTTAGATGTGTCTGTCTTCAGTCTGTGCAGTCATGTTGCAGATCTCTCTATCTTAATTTTCAATTATACCCTGGTCTTTATGTCTTCATCTTGGAAACTTTGGAAAGCACAACTTTTGTCCTCTGCCTTAACTCCCACTAATAATTCCTGGCTTCATGGCAGCCTGGCTCCTGATCCTATGGACTCTGGATTTTCCCTGTGACAGCTCCCTTGTTGCTGTACGTAAGTGTTTTTCTGGTCTTCACGTATTGCCTCTGTTGGCCTCAATCATCTCCTTCTTCCCGAAAGCCATCTCCTTTGATTTTTAGAGTATCATCCTCTACTAAAGAGTCGTATCTCTGATTTTGTCTTCTCTGTTAAAAAAATTAAATGGGGTTTCTTATAGGGTGGTGTCTTGGACACTTGAGCTGACTCTACTGCCACCTATTCTCTGATGACTCTGGTGTCTCTCCTAACCGCTTCTTACCATTTGAAATGTCCACTGGTAATCTGCACTAGCTCCTCAGCTGTCTTAAGTTAACTTGCCCCAAACAGTTCCATAGTGTCTACATTCTGGAAGTTGTTACAAATTCTTGTCTTTTTGCTTAGTTAGTACCTCTTGACACTGGAACAGAGGTAATTCTTGTGGATCTATCTGTTGATTACCATTTACTCTGCCTAAGTACCCTGATTTCCCCCTTCATCTTTTCCCATCTCAATCACTACTGTTGTGAGTAAATTAATCTCTTGGTGACCAGTTTCCCTTACCTTCAATTCCAGTTACTTTTCACAACAGAGAAAGAAATCGATCCTATTACTGCCCTGTTTCAGAGCCACCGATCCCTTATTGCCTATAAAAAAGACATTCCAAATCACATCACTTAGCAGGTAATATAAAGCTCTTTACAACATGAGGACTTCATTTCTATCCAAAATCATTTTCTACGATAAACATTTAGTTGATAGTCAACATTTGTTGAATAAACTCTCTTAAAACTTGCTCCAGTTTGTTGAGCATGCTGTATTCTGCATATAGCAGTACAAACTGCAGGGTTTGCTTTTGTTCTCACCCTGTGGTGTTGTGAGTGCAAGACTCTATAAGGAAGGTCTGTCTTCTTCTGATGAACATCTATGTACCCTTGAAATCACAGGTCACGCACCATCTCCACCTGGAAGCCCTGCGCCATCTTCAGGCAGAATTAGTCTCTCCCTCCTCCAGGTTCAGTTTGAGATGCCATTTGTAAAGCATTTGTGTGTCACTCTCCATAACTGCATTGTGAGCTCTCTGGGGAAATATACTTCACCTTACTTATTCTGAAGTTGAATCCCCCAGGAGGATATAGCACCTTTAAAACATTAGAAATTATCAGATGTTTTAAGATTTTTAAACTTGTTCAAAATCTGGTCAATTACTTTCAGTTTTTCATTTAAAATGAATATAAAATATAATGCAGTTAATTACATGTGAAAGGACTATATTTTAATCATCCCATGCTCAGTTAACGTTTGGAACATCTACCAAGTGTTCTATTTTGTTCATCTGTGAAATAAGAATAGTAATTTATAAACAAAAGTTCTTTTTGATTAGTTTGAGAATTATTCTATAGTGCATAGTATCTTCTTTTTCAAAAGAGAAGCTTTCCTTAAAAGCTTTTGGAAGGGAAGCTGTCATGCTATTTCTGAGACTTCTTGCAAACACAGAATGGTCTGTCCCCATCTTTCAAATGGTAGCAGTATAAAGGTATGTTAAAAATTATTTTGATCAATGTAAAAATTATTGGTTTTTGCATCAAAGGAACTTGAAAATTGTAAATTTTTTAGTATGTAAAATCCAGTTTAACCCATAGCATACCAGAAATATCTCAGTCATCAATGATTTCACTAAAACTACTTACCATTTTGTGGGGGTAAAAAAGGTTCTGTATTCTTACATTGATAGCAAATAACACATATTTTCTTTGGTAGCATGAGTGGGAGGTTTTCTAGCCTCTTCCCAATTGTAAACACAAGTCATGCATTAGTCAAGATATGTCAAGCTGGTGGATAGATTTCTTCCTGAACTATGAGGTACTTAATCTGTTAAAGAAAACAGGCTCGTCTTTTTTTGCAAGTTTTTACTAATGACATAAATGGAATAAATTTCCTAGTGCATTGTCCTTCTCTATTCCAGATGGAATTGTCATTTACCCCCTTTGTGGAGAAATAAAAATTACTTTTTAGGAAGGTACCATGAGATGTATAGTAATTTTCAAGATTTTGCACTGGGTCAGTTTTATGTAAGGTTTTTGCACACATACATGTGTGTATGTATTATATATATATACATAAATGTTATACACATGTGAAAATGGTGGTGAAGAATCAAGGACATAAAGACAGGTGAAGGAGGTACAAAGTACAAAAGATGAGGATCAAGAGATGATCAAACCTTACTGAGAAAGTGACACTCGAGTAAAGACAGCGAAAAGGATGCCTTGCTTCTCATCTCAGATTTCAGGAGAGACATGAATACTGGTGGTCATGCTGCAACGTTAAGTTAAAGCAAGCCATATTCAAGCTCAGTACCACTGCATCCCCAAGTTCAAACTGCCTAATGAAAAGGCACGTTTGGAAATAAAAACTGATTGTAAACCTACATGAGATGCTGGTTCTGCCTGACAGTAGGTCTTCACTTTACCATCATTCTTGATAGATACAGTTCTAACCTGTGATGTCAGTTGGAACAGTCTAAGCTGCAGTGAGACTTGATCCAGTGGGTTCAACGATGTTGATTCTTTCCTCACTCCTTTCCTGTTCCTAATGGGCTGCTGGTAGCATGGCTTGTGTGGTCCTCACTCCAGGGCAGGCTGGTTGAGCTGGTCCTGGCAGAGGGAAGACAGTTCATGGTGATCTTTTCTACTGCCATTTCATTGACAAAATAAATCATTGTAAAAGCCTCTCCTGAGTGAAGAGGAAAGGGCCCAGCAGGAAGACATGGCAAATGATTTACGCACCGATTTTATTTTCCACACTTAGCTATTTAGTTTTATTTCCCTTCAAACTCCAAAATACATGATACTCACGTGGTCTACACTGCTGTCCCATTGTTACCATATCCACGAAGCATTCTCTTCTCTAAAGTCTGTCCACAATTCCCCACCACTTTGAACCTCACTAATCTTTTAAGTTATGGCTAAGCAACACTTGTCCTTTTCCTCCATAGTTAATCTGCTTAAAAATTCCTCCCAACGCCTCCAAGCCTAGGGAGGGGGGTAGGTCGGAGAGAGGGTATATGAAGAACTCATAGGAGACTGGAGAGTGGGAATATGGGGGAATCATCCCAGAAGCTGATGTCATTCCTCCATGAGATACCCATTTAACGCATGAGTTGTTCTGGGGGAAACTGCAACAGGAGAAACCCAAGGTGGTCATCCATGTTTTGGCATTATTCCTGGATAACAAAGTATATATATGTTGATTACTGTTGGTTTGATAATGTTTCCCCCTCAATTGTATCTCTATATACTTGTAATAAAAAAAATGGGCAAAAAAACAAAAAACAAAAAACTCCCAGCCTCCACTGGTCTGCTGTGGAAGTCAGCTCCATGCGGGGTGACCTCAGCTTTCTCTGCCATCTTTGGCTGAGGTTAGGAGCTATGCCTTATTCTTCCTGTGCAGCAAAGTGCCTGTACTGTCTGCATAACAAACAGTTAATGGAATGCTTTATTTAATTTTTCAATAAATATTTATGAAAATCATGTCTATGCTAATTACTTAAAAATATGAGTCACAGACTTTGTCCCCTTTCATGTACTAGAAGAGTAGACTTTGTTTCCTCTGAGAAAATGGATAGAGTTTCTGTTTGAGGATCATGAAGCATAGTCCCAAAGTTTTCTGCCTCCAACTCCAGCCTTCTGGGCAAAACAACTCCATTTAGTTCTTTGATATATGTACATACATGTGGGTTCCTGTAAGTTTTTGTTTGAAAATTAACTTTTTCTGCTAAAATTTTTTAAATTACTTTAAAAATGAAAACAGAGCCCTACTAGAGTACATTTTTATGTAAGACAAAGTTCTTTTGATTGCCATAACCTGTTGGACCCCAGCTTTGAGATTTAAGGAAAGCAAGTGTATTAATACATCAAAGCCAAGCAGGAAGATTGTGTGCTGAAAGACTAGCCTGCTATTTGAGGTGAGGGCCCCTGCTCTGCCAGTCCTGGCCTTGATGAACTCCTCTTGGGAAATGATTTCCAGTGTTGCCGCTGGAAAACAACCTTATTCTATCTTAATACACTGCTTTTCTCTTGAGCCTATGCTGCTTTTATAAGTTTGGAAACATAAAAAAGAAATATTGTTAATGTCAGAAAGCTTAAATGAACTTTAAATTCCAGAGTGTTTAGCAGTGCTTGCAGATAATAACAACATTCATCTCTATGATTGCTGATTTTAGAAATCTTTTGGAAAATGTCATCTTTATTTGCATAGATACATATACATGTATGTATACACACATATATTCTTTTGAAATTGAGAAAAGATATTTTTCTTATAAAATCTCTATTAAAAACCTTAATTATTATTTACAAGTAAAAAAATACTCTGATCATTCTTAAAATGCATTCTCTCAAAAATAAATTCACTGAATTCTGTTCTCAGCATTAGAAATTTATAGCCTGAGGAAGCTGAAAAACAAATGAAAAAAAAAGCAAATGTGAAGGTGATTCCTGCTCGTCATCCTGAAGTCAGCAGACTTGGCACACACCAGCCTGGTTCTCCTTCTCATATGGCAACATTAAGATGAAAGAGAAAATTTTTTTTCATAGTGAGATCTTATATTGAATATTTGGTTAAAAAGTGAAAAAGGTGTATTGGAATGGAATTAGGAAGCATTTCATACATGAAATAATTAACTTGTCTTATTTTGCAGTCAAGGAGGGTCACCAGCTTCCTTGCCTACTTTTCTGCTTGTGAACTCCACAGAACTTTCTGACAACTGACAGCTCTTTCATTCCAAAATGAATCCTTTTGGGATGAGGTGTTACAAAGTGTAGATGAAACAATATGAGCTATCAACAAGAATTGACATTATTTTTCATTTAGAAAAGTAACTAGGATCATGAGATCCAAGAATTGTCAGATATTTAAAGGAAAACTGTACTTAGATGCATAAAGAGAATAACTGATACCAGATGATTTAAGTATAATTCAGGGAACACTAGAGAGTTTTAAAGATGTCTAATTGGTACCCTTAGCAGGATTTGAAAGGATACAATAGCTATAAAAGTCTATCTTGAAAAGGAGCAATCAGAACAAGAAAGTTCCAGGAAATTAGAAGTATGATTACCAAAGTAAAATTTTATTAAACCAACTGATAGACAGAAGGGGTATTGTTGAAACTACGCTGGTTTTTATATCTTCAAATTAAATTGAAGATTAACTCCCAGCACTTAAAACAGAAAGACAAAAAAAAAAAAAAAAGGAAAATAAAACAGTTAAGGGCAATGGTGAATGGAGTTAGTGGATTCACAGCTAATTAAGAATAAGACAGCAAGAGGCAGAAAATGCAGTTTGATAACAAAACGTTTTTAAAAGTTAAATATTCTCATCAATTAACCTCTGTTACGTAGCACAGGACCGCACAGCTTAGTGGCTTTAAACAACCACCATTTTTTAGCTTCTGTATCTGTGGTGTGGCGGTTTGTTTTTTCTAGCTATTTTTCTCTGAGCTAACTCATGGACTAGTCAGTGGAAGATGACTGAGGACCAGCTGTTGGATGGTCAGGTCATTCACGGGACTGCAGTTGGGCAGATGAAAGTGACAAGCCATGCCTATCTCATGGTCCTGCCAACTTAGTTTGTTCTCGTGGTAGATCCCTACAGGTAGCAAGAGTGTAGTTTCCAGTACATGGATCTTTTCAAGTCTCTGCATACTTCTTTTTGTTACTGTCCCATGGGCCAAAGCAAGTCACTTGACCTAACCTAGAGAACTCTAGAAACACACTATCAAAGATGTGTACAAATTGGATCCAATGCTGCCCTCAATCTACCAGGTTTCAATTGTCAGATTAAAAAGTCTGCCTAACCGGATGAATGATGATCTATATATAGGCATATTGTGATGAAATTTCAAAATTCTAAAGAAGTTGCTACAATCTCCCAATAGAACAAAATATATTTTATACAAAGGAATGAAAATTAAGTAAACATCAGAATTTTCCAGATGGATCCTGGAAGATGGATCCTAATGGATTGTTATGGTTTGGATGTGAGGTGTCCCCCAAAAGCTCAAGTGTGAGACAATGTGGAGGGGTTGGAGGTGAAAGGATTGAGTCATGGAAACCTCAACCCAATGAGTGAATTGATCCACTGGATTCCCTGATAGAGATTAACTGCTTGGTACCTGGAGGCAGGTGGGGTATGGCTGGAGGGGATGGACCTCTGGGGCCATGCCTTTGGGTTACATATTTGTGTGTGGTGAGTGCCTTGAGCTGCTTTGTTCCACCACACCCTTCTTCCATGGTGTCCTGACTCATCTTGAGCCCCAAGAAACGGAGCCAGCCTTCTGTGGACCGAGACCTCTAAAATAAGCTTTTCCTCCTCCTCTTGTCAAGTCTTTTAGTCATCACAGTGAAAAAAACTGACCAAAACAAGAATATTAAAGCAGTTATCTTAATTAATTATAGAATTCTATACTCAATTTTTAATCTCACTGAAGGGAAATGCAAAGATTGATAAAGAAAATCTATATGAAAATTTGAGTGATTATTCAAAAATTTTGATCAAAAGAATGATGTAAAATGCAGGAAAAGTGGTAATCAAGTACATTCCAGAAGAAACTTGGAAAACTTAAAGGAAACTTTGTAAAAGGTAACCCACAGAAATTTTAAAAATTCTCCTTAATGTAGCAAAACATTAATGTTGAATAAACACTATAGTTTATCCCTAAGGGTCTAATTATACTACATGATTTTGCAGTGAATAATATTCAAAAGTCATAATACTAGAAATGTTGCTTACATTGGGTTTTAATTGTTATAATCAAATTATGCACAAAGCTTCAGAGACTAAATTATTGTCTTGATGTTGGAAAAAATTAGTATAATTAATGGTAACAGGAGATGGTAGGACTTGACCAAAAAGAAAGCAGCAGTTCCTTATTTTTGGTGAAGCATAGGTTGATTTAAGCTTGATAACTGAATAGAGTTAAGGTATATATCACTTGAAGTTGTAAATAATAACAAGTGCAAGAGCTAAAATAAAAATTTAAATGTCAAAAGTCAGGAGGTGGAGTAGAAAGAAGAAAGGAATGGGGGTAAGTGTCCTCAAGTCCTCATTTTCTGCAGATGATAAGCAAAATGCTCTGTTCAAAGTAGACACATCAAGAAATGGGATGTGTCCACCCACATATGGAATTATAGGGATATCTTTTACGAGAAGGAACCTTTATAAATATTACATTTGCATTAGTAACAATGTAGAATTTGAAAGAGAAAACACCTCTGGTAATAATTATTAAGTAAATTTTCAACACATACAAACTGGGAGTCTACATTCATCAGAATGAATGTGGATCATATGAAGGATGCCCACAATATGTCAGAAATAATGGAACAGAGGATAGCAGAACCATTTATTTTAATAATTCTGTCCTGCCTAGCTGCCTATCTGTAGTGTATGTATGTTTAAATGGTTAAAAAAAGTCAAAGGATGGATACCAATGCTTCTGTGTTGCTCCTCATGCATCTGCTCTATGTATAAGGAAAAGAACCTGAGAACGCATAGATATTTGATGTGGTCGTGTATACCATCCATCCATCCATCCATCCACCCACTCACTGACAGAAGCACCAAGACACATGTGTGAGTCACAATTTTAATTTTTAATATTAAATGTTAGTTTAATTTTAAGTTAAACTAAGTTCAGGGATTCATTTTCAAGTATCTTAATTACTTTAAATGATTAATTCTTCAAGTTTACTTTCCTGGCTGTGTTTACCTATTTTCCATGCATACCAGCTCTTTAGGGAATGGGATCTTCATGTGACTGTCCAGGGCCTTAAGTAGCCTATGCATTTTTCCTTGTCATGTCATCTGTGTTCTAAAAGAAGTCCGCTGTCATCAAGCTGTTGCTAACCAGAGCAAACCTTTACTGAACCTGGCCCTTGGCTTGTGTGGTTACCTTATACATTTTAGTGTGAGAAAAAGACATTAAAGACTTCTATGCTGGTTATATCTTCTTCACAGCAAAATTAAATTTCACCTTTTAATGGTAACACCATGCAGCAATAGACCAAGGGGAATGATGAGAGGTGAAGTGTGGAATTTCGGTTTAGGGAATGTATACATTAAGAAAGGAGTTCAACAAGCATGCCATCCTAAAGAACAGAAAGGGGCAGGGGACTGATAAGTTCTTGCGTTCTGCTTTAGCTCTGTGCTGAGTGAGTTCTGACTTGGTACAAATCCAGTCTTCCCTTTGACCTGAATTGCTTAGGGTCAGTGTTTTCAAGGTTTTTTATAACAGTACCTTATGTAGGAAACACCTTTTCTATCACATTCCAGTAAAACTGTGTGTTTACCTGGAAGAAGAGTTTCATGAAATAATATTTAATCTTACTACATGTAGTTTATTATGCTATTTTCTATTTCATTTTAGTCTATTTTATTTAAAAAAACTTTTTAAACCAATGTTTTTTGAATGGATGGGTGAGGATTTAGTTTGGAAAATGCTGGTATGATATGATAAATGCCCCCATTTTGCCTGTAGTATTGTTCCCAGAGACTAAAAGAATGTCACCTTCATTTTGAAGTTTGTTTTGTAAAAATGCTATAGACATTTATGTAGCAGTAAATCATACCTTACTGGTGAAATGCAATCTAAATATTTTACGTATATTAGTGTCACTATATAGAGAATCCTGTGCTTTTTAAGACCTTGGGGTGATCTAGCTGTTTTTCTAGTAGCTTCCTAATGCCTGGGAGAGAATATGGCTTTCTTAGTTCAAATGAATTTTGGACACAATGTATTGCTGGAGTATTGGCTTTTCTCCCCACATGTAATATTCCCAAAGCCTAAAACAAGATGTTTATCTTTTTGATAGACAAGCAATTAACTTTTGGGGGGAATTTAAAGGCAGTAAAGCACATCTGTTAGGACATTGGAAATAAATAGGAATTTCTGACAGGCAAACATTATAGCCTTGCATTTGTTATGTTATAGCTAACGCTATGTCAGCATTTTTATTATAAACTTAAGGGATTATCAGTCTGCAATAAAACTCTTTTTGGACTGAGGCTTATTTAGATTCCATGCTTACTCACAAAGAACCTTTGCTTTCCTGAACACAGGAGAGTGAATTTGCTTCTGCTTAACTCTCTAAGGGAGAAAAGTGCCTGGGTTTCCCATATAATTACTCAAACATAGAAAATATTTGACTATTGGAAACTGACTCATTGATTGCCGAAGTATGTTGTTTACCATGAAAACAATTTAGAAACTGGTTGGCAGCATAGTTACTGAGTAGTGCATAAAACATTTGCTTTTTTCCGACTGAGTCAGACAGCAGTAGGTTTTCTGCAGTTGTGAGATAACTCACTGTTATCCAGGCATTGCTGAGACTGGATACCCATTTCATCTACTTCTCCTTAAGGTAGTGAATTGGACTGGCTGGTGATTTCCTATCATTCCTATCCTGAAATGATCTCCAGTTTAGAGCACGATTTCAGGTTCATGAAGACCAATGAAGAATAGTGTTTAATGTTAATATCATGGATTTAAACCCTGGTTCTAACATATTTTAGCTGTGTCCTAGGAAAATGACTTAAAATTAAAATATCTGTTTCAGATTCCTATGAAGAATAATACTGATCATGACCTCTTGTGTCGCTGGGCTACTCTGAGGTTAAAATGCACTAACACTCAGAAGGCCCTTGGGACAATGCCTGGATGTAGTAAGTTTTAGATAGCATTACTACTTCTGGTAGTACTATTACTCACTGTTATTAATAGGGCTTTTTGTATTTCACAACAGGATCAAGAGAAAAAAAATCATGCTAAAAGTGAAATAAACCAGGTACAACAAGGTGAATACTGCATATATATCACTTATAAATGGAGTCTAAGAAAGCCTAAACTAGAGAAAGAGCAAAGGATGCTGGTATCTGGAGGCTAAAGAGCAGGGAAGATGGGGGCATGTGGGTCAAAGGGTACAGATTTCTGGTTAGATGGAGGAATGTTTGAGAGATCTGCTGTACTGCTTGCTAACATACTTAGTAATAATATATTGTGTGTACAAAAATTGCTAAAAGAGTAGATTTTTAAACATTCTCACCTTATAACAATAGGTAGGTGAGGTGGTAAATGTGTTAATTAGCTTGAATTAATCTCTCTACGATGTACGCATATATCAAAACATTATATAACACCCTATAATTATGTAATTATTTGTCAATCAAAAATGAAAATCCAACTTAGAATGCCATTGCATTTTTAAAGCTAATTTAAAAAAACTCATCCAAAGTTTCGAAGGTAGATCTCTCCTGTATACTATTTTATTAGTTATTACTTCATTTATTACCTGATTAATGCAACTTAATAACCTCAGGGGAAAAACTATTATGGAAATAATTCTCTGTTTTTAACAGTGAGGATTTTGTTTGCCTAAGGAGCTTCATTTAAGTCTTTTTCCTGCGGATGTTGCTGACTTTAGAAAAGCATTCCTCTATTATATTGCAAAGTATTGCAAAGGCAAAATGCTATTACATAATGTATGTGTCAAGGTATATCAAAATAGTGTTATATTATGTAAGGCTTTCTCCTGCTTCAATTCAGAGGAAGAGCAATTTTGTGCTATACAAATAAATTGATTGATAGAAGATAGCAAGAAAAAGCCATACCGTTGTTCAGATGTGCTTGGCTGTATACCGTTTCACCTTTATAAGAAGGATGTGGTTACAGTTTAAAAACTGTGTAGTGAGTGTATTACTGGGGAAAGGTAGTCTAAATGTATGGAGTGTCATGGGACAATTGTATGCTTATCACCGGAATGCAGTGTCCGTTTTGTTCTTTTTTATAAATAATGTATATGGTGTGTGAGTAGGTGATTGCAGTGGAGCAGATGTTGCAAACATTGCTAAGTGGATTTAGTCAGCAAGTGTTGTTTGACTGGATATTATGAACCCAATGCATTAGGTGCTAGAAACATAAAAGTGAATAAAATAAGAAAACCCTCTTGTCATCAGTGGGCTTCCTGTCAGCTGAATACATATTTACTCCACCAGGGTCTTCTGTGAGATAATGCACAGAGCAAGATTTTTGGAAGGAAGTTTGGGGTGTAGCATCTGTAGAATATTGGCACATGGGCCTTAGAACAAATTTAAAAAAGACAATTCTAATGCCTTAGGAAAGACAGTGGACAAATCTGGAAATAATCCTGTCAATATGTTTGACAGCAATAAGTGGTGATGTTTCTGGGAGATGGCAACTGGTTTCGAGTATACAGAGTTGCAGGAGATACAGTTTTACTTCTGTGCCAACAATAATAAATGATATTTATAATAAATGACCTCTTGCCGTGGGTCTGAAGAATGATTACCTTCACTCAGTATCAATTTATATGTCCTATTTGTTTGGATAATAGGTGATCACAAAGTGCCTTTTGATTGAATTGGTGAAAGATTGTAGGAATGAATGAACAGAGCTTTTCACCCAGATGCCCATTGACTATCAGGGCACTGTGGTTAATTCTTTGCTTCTCTTTTCTTTCCTATCCTGATTTTATATTGAATTTTCCGCTTTTCTAAAGCAGACCTAGGCTAGCATGTTGATGGCTAATTCATAGTGGCATAAAGGGAGGTATTACTGTCCTTCCCCAAGATATGTGCAGTGAGACATTGACTGTGGGGTAAAAGAACTCTAACCCAAGGAGAGTTGCTTGGAGACATTGGGCCTAGCTGGAATGGGGCATGATTTGCACCAGATACCCTCTGTGTTCCACTTGCTGTACTGGAGCATGCCTGTTGGGGGTGTCCATAGCTAAATCTATACTCAGTCCTAAAAAAATTCTTTATAATAGAAATTGAATAGGTTTAATTTGGGGTGGTGGCCTAAACTACATGACAACATTGAAGCTGAAATTATTGGTGAATGTGCATTGTACCAGGATAAGATTTATGATATTAAATGGCAACCTAACTTGTCATTAGAGAAGCACTAGTAAACATTCTCAAAAACAATATAGCCAGCTAACAGTTGATTCATTGAAAGTTGTAACTTTACATTTAGGTTGTATAATTTTCTAAAGCACATTTTGGTGGAAGAATTTTTTTGACAAAGCCCAATGGATTTGAAGACAATATGAGTTGTCTTATTGTTACTTAAAGCACTTACTAATATTTTTTCAAAATTGTACTTTTTTGTTTTTAATCATCTCATTAAGACATATGATCTTCTTCCAACTGAGGTGTCTAATTACTGTCATATCCAATAGTCTGTTAATTGGTGAGAATACAGCAAAAAGCCACCGTGGACACTTCTTGAGTGTGTTTGCCTTGCACAGAAAGGGAGCGACACGAGTGAGTGTTAATCACATCTGTGGGGCATCCTGCCCCATCCTTTCAGAGCTCTGCACTTTTCTTTTCACATAAACAATGGTGACAGCATCAGATACATCTCTTTGGCTCTTTTTATGGTAGTTGTTCTTCAGTTATTCTGAATACCGGTTTGAGATTTCATCACTGTATACGAATGTGTTGTTGGTATAGATTCAGAAGTTAATACTCAAGGCTTGTGTCCCTGCTCAACAGAGGCTGCTGCCTAACCTCCCATGCACATTTGTTAGATTTAAACAAAACTCCTCTTCAGCTGTTAAAGCAGAGGTCAACCTTAAAAATATTTTTAGTTTTCAAAATTTATGTGCATATTTAACATTTATATATTGGGTATGCTGTACAAACTTAAAGGCATACTTTAAATAGATTCAGGGTTTGAGAGATTAAAAGTTTTTATGTACAAATATATTGATGTATGTACATATAAATTAACATATATAACTATTTTGTAAGGGCCATTAAAGGATTTTTAAAGAGACATTAAAATGGTTTGCAAAATAGAAAATGTGGCTCTTGGCCTGATTTTGTACCCAGGTTTATGGCACGAGTCGGCACTCCAGTCATTACTTTGTTTACCTGTTGCCATTCTACTAGCTAAGATTTCCTCTGCACACTTGGAAAGTAACACCAGTCCCAGTCAATCTTGATGTTTTTGAGTGTTTCTGTGGTTTACTTCTCACTCATTCCTCTGCTACCACCAGTCTGTTGTCTCCACTTAGGTGAGGGGTAGGTATTAAGGCAATCACCCTGCCCTACACTTGTTAGACCCTGTTGCTAACTGTCCTGTGGAGTTCAGATGTAGCTTCATGTTTAGGGAGAAGGTGAAGAAGTAATACTGTCAGCACGTTTTGACATCCACAAAATCAATAGATATATGTTGAAATGCAAAATATGTTGTATAGAATGTAAAATCAGAATTCTTAGTTTAGTTTCATTTATTTAATTAGTTCTTCTGACTTCAAACGTAAAGTTTTTGTCCTTTCTTGCTTCATGTTACCTGTATGCTTCACCACTTTGGTGGTGACACTTAAATAAGACACACTAAATAAAATGTGTTATTTATTTCTCAGTGACTCTGATTGTTATTTGATGGCTTTATTCCTGTTACTTTAGAATTTCTTTAAAAAAAAAAGAAGGACAGTGAGAGAGAGAGAGAGAGAGAGAAAGATAGAATCAATTTTTATTGAGTTTTTCACATGGCTTTCGTTGCTCTGACACTTACCTGTGTACGTGGTGCTGGGGTTTGAACCCATGTACTTGCACATGCTGGGCAAGCACCGCAACCACCGAGCCACTGCTCCAGCCCCTTTAGAATTTCTTTAGCCAAATCTTTGTACTTAGACATCTTGCATTTTGATCTCGAAGATGTTTTGCCAACCATCCTTCTGCATAGGGGCACATCTTCTCAGACAGGAGGATTTTTTTTTAATGATGAGGTTATGCTTTTTTCACTTTTTTCTTTAGAGTTATCTTTATGTAAATTTAAAAACTTGAGAATTGCTGGTGAAGAGATGGAACCATCTGTTGTACTTTGAGCTGTTATCTTCCAGATTAGAATAAGTGGCAGGAGAGTTTAGTAGCCTTGCATGCACTCATAGGCATCTCCCCACTAAGTGCTGCACCTGGGTGGCCTGTGATGTGCAGTGAGTCTGAAACCCAACAGGGCATTTGTTCAGAAGTGTTACACACAGCCCACAGTGTGTCAACAAGATGATGTGAGTCAAACTGCACATAGAACAAGATTGACGTTTATCTCGCTGGGCACTGTCACAATCCCTTGAGTTAGTGATTGAGGCTCACCTCTATTTCCTAAAAGGCTGGTTACTACCTCACTCCTGTTAGAGTGGCAAAAATGAAGAATACAAACGACGACAGATGCTGGAGGGGCTGTGGGAAAAGAGGAACACTGTTACACTGCTGGTGGGACTGCAAACTGGTTCAGCCACTATGGAAAGCCGTACGGAGAATCCTCAAAAAATTAAGGATGGAATCACCTTGCGACCCAGCTATCCCACTCCTGGGAATTTTCCCTAAAGACTTAGAATCAGCGTATTATAGCGATGTGGCTTCATCAATGTTTATAGCAGCTCAATTTACTAAAGCTAGATTATGGAACCAACCCAGATGCCCCTCACTTGACTAGTGGATACAAAAGCTTTGGTACATATATGCTATGGAATACTACTCGGCCATTAGAGAGGACGATATTATGGCTTTTGAAATCAAATGGATGGAGATGGACAGAATTATGCTTAATGAAGTCTCCCAAGCTCAGAGACTCAAGGGCCAAATGGTTTCTCTCATCTGTTGATGCTAGAATTTATGGGGAAGCAGTAAAGCAGATGGCTAATCTAACAAAACTTCAAATTGAATGACTTTCAGAGTAATAGGGGGATGG
>PVKS010007001.1:0-75238 GCA_004027875.1 Aplodontia rufa | reverse complement strand
AATGAGTATTAATAGTTATTTATATATTTAGTGACAAAACATGACAGTAAATTGCTGCAGGTAAGCTCTAAAGAGGTAGAACTCAGAGAAAGAGAGAGTAACCTAAGAAAATGCAAAATGATATCCTATTAGAACTGAAGTCAATAATGAATCTACATAGTCAGAATTCAGAGGATAGTCACCTGAGCTCTCCAGCCTACACATTGTGTGGCAAGAAGCTCCACACAAATATCAAAGACTCTCTTCATTTTGAATCTGTGTCTTAGTGTGGAGTTGAGCATATTCTGGGTTTCAGTGAACACTGTTCCTAAAGGGCTAATAGTAGTGTGTGACCTGATAGCCAAATTTGACCTCAGATCCTACAGAATTGGAGGAGTATATAGATAAATGATTTAAAACACTTTCCTAGGGGCTAGAGTGGTAGCTCAGCAGTTGGAGTGCCTGCCTGGCATGTGCAAGGACCCTGATTCAAACCCCAGGAACACATACACAACTAAGTATCTGAAAAAAAAATAAAAATTTAACTCTCTTTCTCTCTCTTAAAACACACACACACACACACACACACACACACACACACACCACTTTCCTAATCTGTAATTATTAACAAAGTTTGTAACTTTATTATTGCCAGTTGCGAAAATTAAATTTAGGCAACACTTTCTGTTGTCTAAATTTTTCTACTTTAGCCATGGCAGAGTACCTGGTACTCTTCTGCCTAAATAAATGTAAATTGAGGCACCTTAGACAACTGTTTTCAGGCACTACACAACATGACTGTACAGGACTGTGGTCTCTCAAGAAAAGAAGGCACTCATTTCCACAACTGTACCAGCTTTCTGTAGGGGCCACTTTTGAGCCATAGTAAAGGGAGGTTGAGGCCAAGCGACATTCTGGGTTTCAGGTGCACCTCAGAATCATATATCAGAGTATGGGACACATATGATAGCTGGAATTTGTGTACCAGGTTTTCATAAAGAAAGCTAGATAAAGGGCAGTCCAAGAATTTCCATGGTGGTTTTCCTCGAGGAGCTTCGTTGAGGATAAAGCTACACATACGCAGTGTTGGAGACTAAGCCCAACATGATGCCAGAGAAAAGAATTAGTGGTAAATAACTCTGTAAAGGGCCCAGCTGGCTTGTGAAAGAATTGGTGGTAAACAACTCTAAGAGGCCCAGCTGGCAAACTGCCTGACCGCATGACTAAGCTATTTGGCTGCTCATTTGTTACAATTGGTTGAATGTGTTTGTACTGTATCCTTATTGGTTGTTGTAATAGATATATACCGGGCATATGGAGAGAGAAAGAAGAGAGATGACACTGGTGAGAGGAGACCTTCCCATGCAGGCAGCAGAAAGGAGACAGAGTAGTAGCCACTAGTCAGAGAAGCAGCAGCGGCAGAGACAGAAGAAGAAAACCTAACATGCAGGCAGTAAGAGAGGAAGAAAAGCCTTGGAGGTAGAAACAGGGACTCTAAAGAGAGAAAATGTGAATAGCCTTGACTCTAAATGTAAAAGCCTCTAGTGAGAGGGGATATATGTTTTAAGGCCTTGCCTCTGAAAGAGAGAAGGCGGAGAAGGAAGCGCTTGGAGGCCTTTAGCTGTGGTAAAGGGAAAAATGAAGCACTTGTAGAACTCAGGGCCAGTGGGTCTACTTTATTCTCAGTCAACCGCCGAAGAGCCGCCCGGTTCCTGCCGGCTGGGACTGGACACCCAGGGTAGGATTTCAGTAAGTCACACCCACATTTTCAGGGAGATGCTAGCCTATTTTAAGTGGAGAAACTTCTCTATGTACTTCCAAATATTCATTGAAGATTCTGTAAAATCCACTTGTGAGGATTTGAGAACATGTTCCAAGAACAACATTCTGAGTCTAAGGATAGAACTGAAATAGAACAAGGTAAAAAAAAAAAAAAAAAAACAGTCTTGACCAGCAGATAATTAACTACCTGGCAGAACACATCTCAATACCATTTGTAGCAGTAGTTTACAATTTTTTTCTGTAAAACGACGAAAAAAGTAAATATTTCAGACCTCAGGCCTCATGGTTACATCGCAAATAGTCAACTCTATCATTATATATGTGAAGTGGTTGTGTTAGTCAGCTTTTCATCATTGAAACCAAAATACCACACACAAACATTTTAGAGGAGGAAAAGATTCTTTTGGGCTCATAGTTTCAGAAATCTCAGACAGAATCAGCCAACTCTCTTGCTCTGGGCCTAAGGTAAAGGGCATGGTGCAGGAAAGTTATCAATTCATGATAGCTGAGAAACAGAGAGCAGGAGTCGGGGACAAGATACAACACCTGAGGACACACTCCCAGTGATCTACTTCCTCCAGCCACACCCCCACTTGCCTACAGTCACCAGTAGTACATTCAAATTATTAATCCATCAAATGAATCAACTTCTAATGAGATTACAACTCCCATAATCCTTTCATCTCTATCCCTTCTTGCTCTAGGGATAGTGCTTTCAAAACATGAGCTGTTTGGGGGACGTTAGATCCAAATCAGAACAGTAGTAAAAATTGACAGTAGGTAAAGAATTAAGCATAGCTGTGTTCCAGCAGCATAATATTATTTTCGGGAAACAGTAATTCGAACAGATTTGATAAATAACCATAATTTGTCTCCCTTAAAGGAGGGCAATGTATTATACACTTTGTAAAACTTACCTACAATAGCCAGCGTAAAAAGTACTGTTCTTTAGCACATGTACTTTCACATTTAATCTTTTGTATGGGCCAAAAGGCAAGGGTCAGTTACAAGAAAGTACCTAACTTCTGACTACACAATGCACGGTAAGACATTTGGTACTCAGTAGTGCATCATTAATCATTATCCTAGCATAAATATAGAGATAGGAAATGATTATTATAAATATTCTAATATTAGTAATACACATGCTCATAGTTGAGATATCTGTCAATAATGAATCAACAAAGAAACCTGAATTTCCTAATAAACACTTTGCATCCTGAAATTATTTTTGCAGAACCATTTTAATTCGTTCACAATTTTTTTTCCTAAAAGTAATTTGTGTGCAACTCCATTATTTGCCTATGTAACACTTCTTGGGTTATCAAACTTAGTCATTACCTATATTTATACTTTCCTCTTGTATGTGAAAATTGGGCGCTCTTACACAAACCATCTGTCCATTTCCATAGAACTATGATATTATTCTGTTTCAATCAATAAAAAATTAATGTTAGTAATAATTACAGAGCCAAGGTTTATGTTCTTGTTGTATTTTCATTCATCTACATTTTATTATTATAAAAGCTACTTTTAATTTTCTTACAAGAATTTTTATATTTTATTGAAAGTATGTATGATATGGTATTTTGCAAGTTGGCTCTCAGTGTGTGTTTTGTGCATCCTGAGTGTGAGGGATGAATGTACCATTTCCCTTGTTGCCAGCCTGTGTCTCCATGTTTTCCCCCCAGTCTGGTCTATGAGTTAGACTTGCTGCACTACACTATCTGGATGTTCCTTACATTCCCTTCTGGATTGCCCTTAACTTATTTCTTTGGTATGTCAATTAGTTAAGTTCCATTTTATTTTATTTCTACTTTTAACTCTAGTTTATTAGAGAAGAGTATCCAAAAACTTTTTAAGAAAGTGTAACTCTAAAACAAATTTTGGGGAGATATAGTATTTCATCAGACAAACTTTTTCTTACCATTTTTTAAATTAAGATTTGGTTTTACAGTTGATGGTACAGAATTAGCATATTGGTCATATTAGTATACACACTGAACTTATTCTAACAGTCATGTGCTGCTGGTGTGGTGTCACAAATCTGTAATCCTTGCAGTTCAGGACCCTGAGGCAGGAAGATCTCAAGTTCAAAGCTAGCCTCAGCAACTTAGGCCCTGAGTAAATTAGCAGCATTCTGTCTCCAAAATAAAACAGGAGGGGATATGGCTCAGTGGTTAAGTCCAACACCTGGTACCAAAAAATAAAATAAAATGAAAATCATCTGCTGATAATTTTGATGTCACAGAGAATGCTATTGTATAAAAAAACCAAATACACTGATTATTCTCAAGTGAATAAATTTTAAATTACTAAAGACTATTGCAATAAATGTTGGTTTGCCAATCATGAACAGTCATATAGATTCTTCTGAAACTCAGTAATTCTGAATGTTCTTTCCTTGTTATCTTACCTTACCTGAGTTTACCTCCACTGTCACTAAGGAAGTCAAGAAGAGAGATAAAGGGGAATATAAGAATTTATAGAGTGTTAGCACTAGCATGAGTTTACCACAGGAGCTCAGTTGATTGCAGTCACAGATGTGAAGTCTTTATTGTGGGAAGATGAACGTGTACCTAGTATTGGTGAACATTATAATGCTAATATAGGGCACTCTCCAACTGACAAATATTTGATCCATGTAAGCAAATTGCTACAATCCTCCTCAAAGAAGACAAATACTAAGTCCTATTCAATGTCAACATTAGTATCAAAACCAAAGAGATGCGATGCACAACAATTTTTATATCTCATTTACATATGACATTCTTGATCTGAGGGCCTAATAAATAAAAAATAAATCAAAAAGAAAGATGATTCATCCCCCAAACCTCATGTTCAAAATTCACTTACCTATTTATCAAGAAGCCATAAGAAGACAAGATAGTCACAGCTCACTGAATTCTGGTGAGAAAATATTTCTTGTTTGGACCCTGATGGTTCTCTTTGAGTAGCTTCCTTGTTTTTCCCTGGAGTTTCTGTTTATTTTTTCCCCACTAGAGAGGAGATTTCATTCTTTTCTATTGTCCTTGGCCTATGTGAAGTGAACCTTGGGGAATATGGCCATCTTGTAGACTCTCAAAATTTCTTAGTCTACTATCTTCTACAAAATTCTTTAAAGTACTATATTATTTTGTGTTTCTCTTTGGTAAATACAGAAGCAAGTCTGAGATCTGCTATATTTCTTTGCTTTTTTCCCTTCATGTCTTTAGATATTTGATTCAATAGAGGTAACTTTCAAATTATTGTGGTTTTGGTGAAGTTTATACTTTTAGTCAGTACTTTGTCCTGAATCATTGTTTCATATTTAAAGGATTTACTGGGCACAACACTTTTGATCTATTCTATATTACAGGGATATTTGTTCAGCTGAAAGATTTAATTACATGTTTCCTTATTATGTGCTTTGTCAAATTTATCATTTCCTGTTTAGAATGGAGAAGAAGCTTCCGTTTTAAAATTCTGTATCATTTAGCTGCTAAATTAGCCAACAAAGAACCGTGAATACAGAAATTCTTGATATGCAAGATAATAACTATCTATGTGACAAATCAAAAAAAAGTAAATAAATAAATAAATAAATTCTGCAAGCCTATGAACTCCCAGCATCTAACTGTTTTTGTTTTTTTTTTTCCCCTTCATATCTGTATGCAAACCAGCCTATAAAATTAAAATCTTTGAAGCTGGCATATAATCACTTGTACTTTTTAAAACCTCTGTACAATTCTAATGTGAAGATAGTGTTTAAGATACCTAATTTTACAGAGATAGCAAAAAACATCACCATTAACCAAAAAAAAAAAAGCTTTCTTTTCAGTTTAACTATCCAGAATTTGAATATTTTGCTGCATTTTTGAACTGCATTTTAAAATAAATTACCTAAACTCTATAAGCTTTAATTTTCTCTTTCATTAAATAAGTGATGACAATTTCCAACCATAGGAATTATTTTGGATTTTGATCAAACTGGTTTATTTCCCATACTTTCCTTTCTAATGAAGAGAAGAAATCTGGAATCATGTTTACTAGAATCTACTTCTTTGTGTGATACCTAAGTAGAATGATAAGAGAAATTCATGTTAATATCTGGCCATGACAATGGGATACATTGTTTGAACCAGACAGGTGGTTGTGATCTGTTGTGCAGAAAGGCATGGGATTCATAGAACTTGCCACTGCCTCTATCCCTTCTGCTTTGATATTGATGTCAGGGACAGGTGCTAGATTACTGAACACTGAAACAGTTTCCTTTGAGAATCATGTACTCCAGTAGTTCAGGTTCATATCTTCTGTCTAAACTGTGTTAATATTCTGGATGTAGGTATCTTGTCCTTTGTTGGTGACTTTGATGATCTTTAATTCTTTGACTTCTCATTTCTCTGATGTAAATCCTAATTGCAGGCCAATGTAGCCTTAAAGGAAAGATTAAGGAAATAGCATGTGCAATATTGAGGACTAACATTCACATTGGAATCATCTGCATTAGGTTCTGATCTATTTATTAATGATGGATATGGATGATGGATATGGAAAACTACCGGAAGCCACTCAGCCAGGCAACAAACCCCCTACTCACTCTTTCAAAATCTGCAGACTAAGGTCCTTATCAGAGGATCCCCACCTTCTGAGAAACCCAGTTTGACCAGAAAACTCTCACCTTGGCCCCCTCCCGCCTCATTCCCTAAGCTGTAAGTAACAGGTGGGTTCCAGACGCCACTGGGCCCCCATTGGCAGATTCTCCTGAATACGCCTGCGAGCTGCCACTTTCCTATCTTTCTTTCCTGAATTTAGTTTCTTTCCTTGCAATTATCATGTTGTATGATGCTTTATTATCAGAAACGAACTGAATACTCTCTAGCTTTAAAAAATTTAAGCAGCTTATAATTCTTCTCAATACTGCATCAATTCCTTAGAAAAATTAATAGAATGGATTGCTTCAGTAATTATAAAATTAAAACTCCCAATAAATATATATTTAATACTTTAAAAATTTAGTTTGTAATTCTGGCTTAAGAACAAATGCATATTATAGTGAACTTTATATGCATTTACGATTGTATAATAACTTTTAAATTAAAAAAAAAAGAATCAACTAAGCACATACCTTCCAGCTTGGAAGAAATGCAACTCTAATTTTAATCAGAGCTAATGAAGTTTCCTCTATTTGTGTTGTTCTATTGATTATTAAAGTCAGTAACACTCAAATTTGATCAAACTGTATCTGCTTTTATTTCTGAATTAGTCTTTCTGGCCAATCCCAAAGCTCCACAAACACTACAGAATAAAGTACAAAAAGAAAATATACACTCTGTATCCAGAAGCAGTTATAATTTCAGGAAGAAACAAGTGTCTATGGTGTCACTTTTGAATCACAAATCTGTGTATGTCAGATCTTATGAGCAAAAAGGTAAGTTTTGGATTCTACCCTGATGGTTATAAATCATAACAGGAGAAATTCCCAAAGTCAGAGAAAAGAGTTCAAAAAAATGCTTGATGACCAGTAATAGAATAATTTTTTAAATTCTACATCTCCATTAATCTGAATTTACTTTTATACTTTACAAATATCAATGGAAAATATTACCTTTGGAGTAATGAATTCATACTTTTCACCGAAGATTTGCCATAACTGACCTTAGCCAGCACCAAAGCCTGGAAGCCATAGTTTGGGATCCTTCATTAGAAGAAAGATGCACAGATGCTGCTATGTTTACTCAGCTGTCCAAATACACATTTTCAAACAAAATATTTGCAGCTCTGATGCCAAATTCCTTCTGACATTCACAATAATATTGAATTTGACTCAACCAAACAAGGGCAACAATATCTGAAACAAAAGTTTCATCTAGCCTTTATCTGGTTTAACACTCTGGTAGTTTTTAACACTCTTTTGGTTTCCAGTTTGAAAAAGTATGTGAGCAAGTATTGGTTATTGAAGTTGTATAGCCATTAAATTCAAAAGGCATTTTACTACTATTCAAAGCATCTTTTAGCTTAATGTTAAATTGTCCTTAAAACAGTTCCACTTTAAGCCTGCAAAAATCTTACCAATGTGCTTAGTCTCTGTAGAACTTTTTTCTTGAAGGAAGGTTGAAACTAAATTACTATGAAAAGATCTTCAATAATATTTAAATAAAACTTTGAAATTTATTTGGGATCTCTATTTTTTTTTACTGTAGACACTGAGTGTCTACATTTTCCTCTTATAAATGCTTTCATACTATCACATAGATTTTGATATGTTGTGTCTTAGATCTCATTCATTTCCGCGAATTTATTGATTTGTTTCCATTTCCTCTTTGATCCATTCTTCATTCAAATGAATATTTTTCAATCTCCATGTATTTATGTGATTTGTTAATTTTCTTGCTGTTGTTGACTTCTAGGCTCATTCCTTTATGATCTGATAGGATACAAGGGATTATGTTTATTTTCTTTTGTATTTGCTAAGATTTCCATTATGGCCTAGTATACGATCAGTTTTAGAAAAAGTTCCATGCACAGTTGAGAAGAAGGTAAATTTGGGATGGAATGCTCTGTAGTTGTCTATTAGGTCCAGTTGAATTATATTGTTTATGTTCGTGATATCTTTAGTCACTTTTTGTGTCAATGTCCTGTTTGTTTTAAGAGTACATTTAAATCCCTCAGTAGTGTATTGTTAGACTATGTGGAGTTTGATATCATGGAGTGTTTTTTTCAATATAATTGGGTGCATTGATATTTGGGGCATAAATGTTCATTATAATTATGACTTCTTTTTGGATTGTTCCCTTTACTAAGATGAAATGGCCTTCTTTCTTCTGATTAGTTTTTACTCGAAATCTACATTGTGTGATATGAGAATCACAACTCTTGCTTATTTTTGGGCCATGTGCCTGAAATGTTTTTTGCCATCTTTTCACCTTCAGTCTATGGGTGACTTTACTTAAAAGATGAGTTTTTATAAGTAAAATATAGTTAGATTCTGTTTTTTTGATCCATTTGGCTAATCTGTGTCTTTTCATCAGAGATTTGAGACATTAATATTCAATGTAAGTACGAATATGTGTTTCTGGTTTCCTTCCATCTGGTATTTTTCTATATTTTGTCTTGTTTTGATTCTCATTTAGTGGGTTATTCTTATATTGAACTACATCAATTTGTGGACTTTGGAAATTTGTGAAGGGTGTCTTTCAGTCTTCTTTGAAGTGTTGGTTTGGTGCTCATGAATTCATTTAGTTTATTCTTGTTATGTAAATTTTTTACAGTTATTAATAATATATTTATTAGAAAAAAGTATTAAAAAATCAACTCTAGCTGTATATATATAAAGTAAATAACACATCAATTCTGAATTGGTTTTAAACAAGGAATGTAAGATTGGTTTAATATTAAATGAATTCAATTTCAATTAATAAAATGAATAAACAAACATGACTCCATTGGCATAAAATTTATTTACCAAAATATTCATTTATGATCAAAACTTTCAGCAAGAAAGTGACAGAATATAATATTTGTAGTCTGGTAAAGAACAGCTTTATAGTAAATATATTGAATAAAACCATACAAAAACCAAAAAGCTAACACCTAGTTGAAGGCAAGGGTGTCAGCTATCAAAATGTTTCTATTTCCCCCTGGAATTTGAAACTGAGTTTTGCTGGATATAATAAACTCAATGGACAGTTGTTATCTTTAGGCCTTGGAAAATCTCATTCCATGTCTTCCTTGTTTTTAGGGTCTAGGCTGAAAAATCAGTCCTGATCCTTTTCAGTTTACCTCTAAATGTAAAGTATTGATTCTGTCTTGATGATTTCTATATTTTTTCCTTACTTTCTATTCTAGGATTCTTGATTATAATAAGTACCAGCAAGTTTCTCATTTTGTTGGGTCTACTTGGGGTTCTGTAAGCTTCCTGAATAAGATTGTCTATCTTGTTTCTAACATGGGAATGATTTTCTGCAACAATGTCATTTTAAGGTTATTAAACCTTTAGTTTGTGTCTCCATGATTTCTTGTATCTCCATGGTTCTCACATTTAGTCTTTTGAAGCTATCCCAGAGAAATTTTATATACTATTAATGTTCTATAAATTTTCCTCTTTACTTCCTTCTTTATAATTGAAATTATCTTACCTGTCTTCAATACTTGAAGTTCTTTCTTCAAGGACTAAAGTTCTATTTTGTATATACTCTATTCTGTTAGTGATACTTTCAATTGAATTTGAAATTTGATTAGTCTTGTATTTTCATTTTAATAATTCTGCTCACTTTTTTCCCTATTTCTAATTTCTTTATTAAATTTTTCTTTCACCTCCTGTAATTGCCCTCTGAATTCCTTCTTTAAATCTTCTCTTAGTTCATTGAGCATTTTGGTAATAATCAATTTTTTATAATCTTTCTCTGGATTTTCATCCACTTCACTATCAGGGGGATTCTTTGTTGGGGAATGTGGGTTTGGGGTGGAGATTTGTTTGTCTGTTTTGTCTGTACTGGACAGTACTCTTTTCTTATCATTATTTCTTAAGCCCTATAGTGTAACAATTATTTATATAGCATTTTTGTTGCATTAAGTGTTTTAAATAAGCAATGTAGAAATGATTTAAAGTGAATATAGAAGGGTATGCATGGGCTATCTGCACTACTACAGCATCTTACATAAAGGACAAGAGCATCCTACATGAAGGCATCTGTGGTGCTCTCGAAAGCAATCCCCTGCCGATCCAGAGGGATGCCTGTATCCACTATTGACACTTTACAGAGGTGAACCATGATTAGCAAATGAATAAATCAATTTAGTTTATTTATTATTTATTTACAACAATTCAGAATCACTTGAAGAGCTCTATATATGTTGAGCATGGTGCCCACCCAAATAAATATTGGCTAACCCAAATAAATGTTGGATGTGATTAATATCATTATTGACTGGTGGACAGACACTGGAGTGCAGGTAAAGCTATAGGTCTGCTACAAAGGCAGGCACACCAATGCCCTTGGCATGTGGAATAGTTAAGGCAAAGGCCAAGTAAAGAGAAAAAGGGGACAGTATGAGCATAGAGACTTTGTGTTTGTGCTAAAAAAGTCCACTATTGAGGAATCTTTCTGTAACTACCATATCTCTACCTCCAATGGAAAAAAATATGGAAGATAATTTCCCATTTATGATTAGTTAATCTTTCACTCTGAGTTGCATGAAGTGAATTCTAGGTTCTTCCCCAAGGGATGTTTAAGAAATCTAAGGTGTGTATTTTACTTTCACTTGAAGAATATTTTGAAAACAAACTGAAAGTTTTCTTTCATGTTTGTCCTGCTTAGTTATTGGCCTGAAATTCTGAATCATCAGTCCTGGAACTAAACATCCAGTAACCTGAGCAGGAAAGGAGCTCAAGTTAGTGCTAACAAAAGACGGTAAGAATCAGTGAATTTTTTAGATTTTCATGGTAGGCAGAATAATGGTGCCCAAGGATATCATACACTAATCCTTACAACCTGCAAATATGGCCTTAATTTGTAGGGATTTTTGAAACTATGATTCCACTAAAGATTTCAAAATGAAGAGATTGTCCTATTTAGTCAATGGAAACTGAATACCACCACAAGTGTCTTAATGAAGGAGAAGCAGAAGGAGATTCAACAGACAGGAACAGGGGAGAAGACTAAGAAGATGGAGCAGAGAAAAATAGCGTGTTGAACATTCTGGAGTGATGCAGCCATTGGCCAAAGAATGCAGGCATCCAATAGATGGAAGAGATGTGGAAAGATTTGTTATGAGAATCTTCAGCAGGAACATAGCCCTTTATGTCAGCCTAAAGAAACTGACCTTAGGCTTTTGGTCTTCAAAACCTTAAGAGATTAAATTTATGTTGCTTTAAGCCACCAAGTTTGTAGTAATTCATTACAGTAGACACAGAAAAATCATCAAATGAATAGTATGTGAAATATTTTATTACTTCTTGTACCATAATAAATGAGAAATAGAGAAATAATAGCCACCCAGACACTCCCCAACACACACACAAAACTTTTCCTTTCTCAGTGCAACTAGGGACAGATGGTAAATAGTACAAGTTATTAAACTGGAGGTAGAGAAGAGTATGAGGTCCCATAAGGAGATGGTCAGGCCCTTGAAAAGAAATAATTCCCCAGAGCTCTAAATAACTGGGTAGTGCTACATGGGCCACTTATCTTTCACCTCTGCTTTGTTTTGTCCACAGCACATAACATCTACTCTTCAAATTAACTTCTTTGTTCACTGATTGACTCTCCTTGCATGAATGTGGACTCCACATGGGCAGAGATTTTTGCCTATTAAAGTTACCATTTCCGACAGTACTGGGAACAGAGTAGGTGTCCAGTAAACAAATACTCAAGACATAAATGAAGTAAGGCTAATAAATTTTGAACTAATTGTAAGCTTATAATAAATACCAGATAAATACCATTATCAAAGTGGGGTGCACAGATGGTGCCTGTTTGAGAACTACTTGGTACCAGTCCATAGTGACAGAAGTACAGAGCTTGCAGAAACTATATCTTAGTGCTTTTTAAAAATAGATTGAAAAACTAACTTAGTTTATAGAAAGCTACTGTAAATTCAATAGCTTTTAATGAATTTGCATTTGTATTAATTACAACATATTTACCACTTAAATGATCATAAATATGAAAAAAGAAAAAATAATTTTGAGAGGGTTGTATTTATTTCAAATACAATTTTTCATCCATCTATAGTAATCATGAGTTTCTAGGAGTCAAAGCTAAGGTTCAAAGTTATAGGCCAGACAACCAAGGAAATTAGATCACACAGATAATCTGTGATTAGCTCAGGGTCTTTTAATTTAATTCATAACCAAAACAAGCAAACTAGGAGTGGTGTCCTCTGAATCCCATCTCATTGGTATTTTAGGGACCACTGGTGAGACGGCTGCATAAACTTCTAAAGGACATCTCCAAGCAACCTGGTGAATGCTCATAGACCTGCATCTGACTAAAAGACACCTCATCATGATGGCCACACCTCTGGTGGAGGACAGCAGGGCAGTTTGGACAGATATGGCACAGGCCTCATGGGTGTGCAGCCTCACAGGTCCCCAACTTGATTTAATGCTATACTGTCACTTTCCTAAATTCTAACTTTCGAAAATGAAGCAGTCATTTTCATTTGGCTCAGCTCTTTGCAAATTATGTAGCCAGTGCTGTGTGAGCAAGACAATTTTGATCTCACTTGGTCTTTCTCTAGTTGACTTCTACTCTCCTTCTGGAAAAATGGCCTTCATTGCTGCTCCTTGATATCTGATGAATTATTAGCTTCTGGATGAAGACTCAGAAGGAAGGGAATGGACTAGGGTGCAAAATGAAGAATGCCTTCACTCTCAGGGATCAAAAGAAGAATTAGCTTCTGAGCGAATGTCCCTTAAATTCAGCATCTCACTTGGCTCACCTTGGTGCCATCTTACAGTATACCCGCAGTACAAGCATGGTACCCTGGATACACCTGCTAACACCTGCAACCTGGGGCACACCAGCACTGTATTATACCTCTGGCTTTTTTTGTCCCTGTGTGTGTGCCCCTATGCACATTGCATTCTTATTTGCCAGATCAGGTAGTACACAGAATCCTACCCTATTGACTTTTCTTAAGATTTTTTTAAAGTGTTATTTGTTCAGCCTTTGTCAAGGGAAAATTATATTTCCTTTTTCTCTGTGAGAATTGACTTGGTTGGCTAGTGCCTGCTCCACTGTGTAAAAGTAATCTGATATGAAGCTGAATTGTCAATAGCATGAAACATTTTATAGGTAGTGAGAAAAAGTGGATAGAGCTGAAGTCACATTCACTGTGCTGCATTGTGCTGTAAGAGCAGTGTGTAGCAAGTGGTGAGAAGTCAGGAAAACCCTGTTCTCATCTTGCCTCCATTGCCATTTCCTTGAGGGACTCCAGGCAATGCTTGTTGCTTTCTCAGCCTCAGTTTCTCACCAATAAAATATGGGTAATAAATCTATCTCTGTCTCATACAGGTTTTGAGAGGCCAATGAATTGAAGTGTCTAAACATGCTTTACAAATTGTAAAGGCTAGCTGGTTGTTGACACTGTTAAATTTTTACAAGGGAAATTGTCCTACAAGACAGTTCTAATTGAAGTTGCTATCTGTCATCTGCCAAGGTTAGGCATAAGTTGCACAATGCCATACAATATGAGTCAGGCCTTGTAATAGGTTTTATTGAGGAAAAGAAGACATAGGCATAAGACCACAGTCAGCCTGATAAAAGAAGGTAGAAAGTCCTTTTAAGGCTAATGGATTAGTGTTTCAGAGGAGGAACACACTGTTAGCCCCAGCCTCACCTCCACTCCTCTTCATAGGGCAAATGTGACTGCAATATTGTTGGTAGAGAGACATGAAACTACTTTGGCGTTAGTCAGCTTGGGTTTGGATGGCAGCTGTTTATAGGAATTACCTTGGAATGAAAACTCTTAGCACCTTTGAGTTCTGTGACCCAAGAAATGCTACCCTAGGGGTGAACACCACTTACTTATCCCATGGGAAGAAGAACTTGGGCATAACCTTTGAATACCAGCTGTGACATTAGATCTCTCCCACATCCAGAGCTCTCTAACATGATAACCCAAGGCAAAAAGCCAGGGTCCTTTTCAGACAGTATTTCAGAAGTTTGGGAACAAAGAACATCAGCATTAACCTTAGTGTTAAAACCAGAATAGGCCATGCCAGGATTTATGGGTGATTGGTTCAGATTTGAACCTGAACTTATCTGTATGTGTGCTACACCCATAGCACAGAGTGTTTTATGATTATTTGTTCAGATGTCTATCTCCTCAACTAAGGGAAATATTTGCTCCTTGAAGTAAGGGCCTATGTGTTAGTCAATTTTAGTTTCCTGTACCCACTGTAGTACCTGACCTGGTTCTTATGGCATAGGAAGGCTGTCCTCCATCAGAGATGTGGTAATCACGATGAGGTAACAGAGAAAGAGAAACAGGGAGAGAGGAAGGGCCATTCTGGATTGAGAGCAAAGTCTCTAGGAAAAGTGAAGTTACCCAGAGTGTCTTCATGCACTGAGTGACCAGATAACTGTATCAGCTCCTCGGTAATAAGCGTCATGTTTACTGTGCATGAAGATCACTAGGCACATGTTTACAAGTGCAGATTACTGCCTCACCTCCTCCTCCCTCATTCTGATTTCTAGGTCTGAGATGGGGCCCACAAATCTGTTTTCACAGGCACTCCATGTGATATTCTGTCTCAAGTGGTCTGCAGGACCCTTTTGAGAAACACTGGCCGCAAGGTTCCAGGAATACCTCAGGCACAGGGTCCAAGAGAAAAATACAGACTCGGGCCCCACAACATTCCCCACACAGAACAGAGGGTGCTCTACAGTTGCCTGCTTTTCCACAAGGCACAGAGAGCTGGGAGACCCTGGGAGCATCGCCCTCCATCCCACCCATAGCCCAGACAACCTCCCATGTCACCCAGGCCACAGGCACACAGAAGCATGCTAATATGCCTCTTTTCCCAGAACATATAACAAATACTTACTAGCCAGTTAGTTGGTTGCTCTGAGTTGTAGAGTAAGTACAGCGTCCTAGATCTGGTGATGACCTATGGCTCAGGAATATAGGATGTGGCTCTGGACTCATAGACCTCCCGTGAAGGTGGTGACCATGGTGAGAGCCACATCAAAACAATTTCCGACTAACCTCAGGACACCTGTAGATTATCCACCTTGCTCTGGCCTCACCAGAAACTTCACAGTATCCTGTCTTCAGGCCACAGACATGCATGACACAGTCACCTGTGTCCTCCTAGATGAGGAAGAATAGGAACGTAACTTCCTTTGGAAGAGCCTGTTTCCCAGCTTGTCATCATTCTCTGGGGCTCCTATGCAATGACTCTCATACAGTGACTTTCAGAACTAAATTCTAGAAACAATTTGGCAGGTGCAAGCCGTCTCTATCACACTCATATAACAAAGGATATTTGCTTCCCAAAAGATGATCATTTTTTATTCCTGCTCATTCCATTACTATAATTATACCCACACTGGATCTAATTGATTTTAATTTTACTCAGAGATTATTCCAGGTTACAACAGTGAGTCTCTAATCTTTTCTTTAGCATTTAAAGGCGTATATGGAGGGAAACTGGAAAAGAAATTATGGGGAGAAACGCAATTGTTCAAAAGGGCAGGTTTTGAAGTATTCAGGCATCCTGACCCTGCCTTGTCTGGTTCCAATTCAGTGGAAACAAAGTGAGAGGATCCCTGGGGAGCAAGATGCAATGGTCTTGAGAAATCAGGCAGCTGTGCTGCAACCAAGCCTTTCCCTCAGTGCTGGAACAATTTAGATATCATGCTTGCCGGTGATTCAGGAGCCCTTTTGAATTTTCATGTATTTTTCAAGTCTTACCCATTACTCTACTTGAAGTTTACAAATAAATGGCAGGAACATTACAATTTTAGTTGCCCACCCCTTTCTAAAATAATTTGAGTGAGTTATTGTCTTGTTTGTCAACATTTCACAGCAGTGTGATACATATTTTTTCATTCCTACTTTGTTTTAAATTGTCCCCCTGGAATGCAGATACAGGAGTTGTTTTCACAGGCTGTGACTAGGGACATATATTGTGTAATTGAAGCATAGATCTCTGTTTATGTAAAGTGGCAAAGAGTCTAGAATTAGTGGGGTATACTGATGCTATTTGAATCTCTAAACAGTAAGGAAGTTACACAACTAGACAGTTGATATTCTAAAGGATATCATACACAACACAGAGTTTTAGTGTTAGCTGCCATGCTCTGTTCTCCTGTAGCTCCAAATTACATTTAACTATCTGGTTGTCTAAGTCCCACTCTGACTTTTTTCTTCTCTAGGGCATCTGTTTCCAGTGCAGTTGTTAGGAATTGCTCCATATTTGGAGATGCACATGGTTCTAAGTCCTCATTTTGGAAGTAAGGAAACGGAAGTTCAAATACATCAGATTACTTGGCCAAGATCACAGTGGTAGTCCAAGTGCATGTGTCACAAGAAGGAGACTTTTCAGTCAAATAGAGATATTTATCAAATGTCCCCTGTCAAATTTCTCAATATCCCACAACCACTTGGCTGTGTGAAAGACCTGGCTTTTAATATGGCAGATACAGTGAAAGAGATAAGACATTTGGCTCTGACTTTTACTGCAAGACTCTTTTTGTATTGATCCAGTAGTGTGACTAAATATCAGAATTCAGGAATGGACACATGCAATGGCCAGAACAGAAACTTCAACAAGTACAGAACACTGTTTGAATTTGAACCATGATTCTTTCACAAAGAAGTCTCCCTGCATTTGAATGAAGTTACACTGAAGTATAAGGGACTTGTTCCTTGTTCCCTTTTATGTAGTTTCAGGTTTTCTCAGGAACCCCTTTGTGCTCTGTATGTAACAATGCACCTTGCCAGGAGCACAGTGGGTCACTGGTCAGCTGCCCCCTCTGAAGGCTCAGATTCACACAGCCTAATTTTTTTTTTTAATTCTCAAATGTCTTTTCAAAGACTTGCAGGTTTTTGGAAGAATCATCATATCTTTTTGCTCTGTGTTTTCAACCTCATGTTTGTTTCATGTGCCACTGTTCTTTCTCTTGCTGTCTTTTTCCCTCCTCTGGTTTCTCATGTCGTTTGGGATTTTCTTTTTCCATTCAAAAGAAGATGCAATGCTAGAGAAATCATGGCGTTGTTCCGCTGTCTAGACCTTTGAAACTGTCCCAGCTTACCTACCTTGCAAGGTTATGAGGCAAGACCTCCATGAATCCATGGATACAGGCTCCATTTGCCACAAGACACAACATAACCTCTGAAAAGTCATGCATGGGGGAAGGAGCAAATAATTCCATTTTGAGGTCCATCAGCAATTCCAGGGACTGAACCACCCCACAGACTGCACATAGCATTGAAGTCTCTGCTGGGACAACCATGTACGCCAGACTGGCTGGGTCTTGAGCCTGCAGCCCAGCAGGTAACCATGTCTCTTCTCTCTTTCCTGTATGCTAGGCTTGGATATCCAGGGAAGCAGGAATGAACCTCCATCAAACCTACAAGTGGCAAGAAGCCTCTAGAAACCTATATGTTCTTACCAGTGGAAACCAGATGGCCACTGAGGCAGTAGAGAGAAGATACAGAGGAAGACAGGAAATAGGAGCAGGAGGAGGGGGTCATCAGTATAATAGAACACACTGGGCAAGTCACATGTCAGCCACTGTCCTTTTTTTTTCCTCCTCCCCCTCTGTCACCAAGGCAAGTCAGACACAGCTTCCCCTTCCCAGACCAGCAGCCACAATTGCACTATTACCCTTTCTGTTCTACTTGAGAAAATTTCCCTTAGCACATGTGTATTTGAATTAGCTGAGTATTTTTAAAAATGCTGATGCCTGGCTTTTGCCCACATTTATTCTGCTTTATTGATTTGGGGTGCCTGTTAGATATGCCAATTTTTTTAAAGCTTCCTGGGTGATTTTAAGATGCAGCAAAGTTTGGGAGCCACCACATTATTGGCCAGGTAATTCCCAGGGCTCATTCCCCACTCAACCTCAGAAGAGATCTTGGCTCTTCCAAGGGGTAGAGGGACCCATCCACCCTTTTGTAGCAATAGAAATTTGCAAATAAATTCAAATCCATGATTATTTATTGAGCACCAAATGCATGCCATTCTCCATGCTGATTCCTTCCTATGTATTACCTAGCTAACGTGGCTCAGAAGGGATTCTTGGAATACACTCTAAAGGCAAATGCTATCTTGTGATTTAAGTGCAGTCTGTGATTTTCTGCTTCCAAGATGCTTTTCAGATAAAAGGTGTTTCACAGGTACCCAGAGGGGATGAGTTTAAAAAGTCAAGTTTACAAAGGGTGTGGGAGGAGGAAAAAATCTGAGGGGCTCATTCCATCTACACTGAACTAAAATAATGTATAAAAGCTTCATAGCTGCTAATTATTTATGAATAGTTCAAAAATTATGTAAAGATAAAAGATATGGGCTCATGAGTTAATTCAGTCTTGGTCTCAAAAGCTGTGGGACTGAGCACATTGCTTATCCTCTTGAGCCTCAGTTTCTCCTTCTCCAGTACCACACCATGGGGTTGTTTCCAGGATAAAATGAGGTGAAGCACATAATGTGCGCAGCACAGTGTCTTAATCACTGTGTGCTGTTTTTGGGATACCTTTTATCATCATCACAGTCTTTATCTCCATTGTTAGTATTATGGCTCATAGCTTAAGGATAGTGTTGAAAATGGTCCTCTGCTTTTCACCTTATGAACAAGGCTCATTTGTGCCTTTCCTCTAATCCCTGTGGGTTCCTTTCACACACCTAATATTAGTTGCAGTGATTCTTTTAATTATGAAGTTTATTTTCACTGTAAAGAGAAATAGCTGTGCTCTGGCTTTGGCCCTTCCCAGCCATACTGAAGCTTGATACTCAGCCATGTATCCCTTGTGGGAAGCACTGGAGATGTTAATTTGGACCAGAGCATCTCAAAACTGCAGAGTATGTAAGATGATTTTGCTATGCTCTCTTCCTATTTTTCTATGTGTTCATCTAAGCTCTAAGGAGAGAGCATAAAGTTCCAAATATCACCATTTGATTCTGTTTTTCAAGGTCAATAATGATTTACTTTAAATCTTTTGGCTTCAGGACATTTCATTAGAGCATTCATAATTATCAGATTCTGAACTCTTTTGAGGAATGGTTTCTTGGGACAGGGTTGACCTGATCATGCAGGGAAACAAATGGCTGCGCATGGTGGGAGCAGGGCAAAGACTCTCCTGGACTGCATACACATGACAAAGCAGAAGGAACACTGGGCTGGGTTCTAAAAGCCTCCTTACATGGCACTGCTTGGCTCCAACATGCTTGGGGATCTTGGACAAACCCTTTCCTTCTCTGGCCTCAGTTTCCTTATCTGTGAAATCAAAGCGTGCATAGACAGCTACTTGCAAAAACAGCAACTGATCCCATTCCCTGTGTTGTTTCATCTTGTGGTGGTCATTTACTCTGCTCTGTGCTGCTGAATAAATGATTAGTATTTCATTCTGCTCTCATGTGGGGTAACTAAATCCATGTTTCTCCCTCCACATTCCTAGCTAAGGTTTTAAATTTCAGGGCAAAACACATGCTTAAAGCAGCCTTTCAAGTATATATTTCCCAAAAATCAGTCCCTAATTTACCCATTTATTAACTTATTTATCCAAAGATATTATTGAATGCTATATAACTATGCAGTGTGCTAAAAATTGGGATATATAGTGATGAACAAGAAAGACAAAAGAAAGTATAACTTAGCATCAAGTGCAGAAAAAGGAAAACAAATTGCATGGAGAAGAGCTTGGGCTAAGTCAAGGACAAGGGAAAGCTTCCTGGAAAGTAGTGGGGAATCCTAGGGAGGGTAGAAAGATGACCAGGTGTGAGCAACATGAACCAAGATTAGAGATGATGAAACTGAAATAGATGATATGGAGTATATTCTGAGGAGTTCCAAGTTGTTTTGTTAATGTGGTCAAAATACCTGATGAGGGCAACTTAGAAGTGGAGTTTATTTTGGTTCATGGTTTCAGGTCCATTGCTCTGAACCTGAAGTGAAAAGGGAGAAAGCAAGAGAGGGAGAAAGGGAGAGAGAGAGGAAAGAAGGGAAGGAGTACCCACCTAACTACAGTTACCAATCAGTAATCCTTTAAAATTATCAATCCATTAATAATAATGGATTTAGTTACTGCTCTAATAATGTAATCATTGTATCTCTGAATATTCATGCATTATCACATGAAATTTTGGGGGACATCTCATAACCAAGAGAATATATATTATATTATATATAGCTTAAATTATATATATATATATATGTGTATATGTATATATATATATACATATATATATATATATATATGTATATATATATACACCGAGTAGAAGAACTTGTTTATTTTACGGCAATAAAGGTTTATATTCTCAGGAACATGCCACATATGGACATTGGCCAAAGACTAAGACATAGGCCTTGAGATAGCCACACACAAAGTCAAAACTTCAAGCTATAAGCAATTCTCCTGGTGGTGACCTATCAAGTTAGAATAGGGACTGAACCTTGTTTAACTTTGGATGCCCAGAGCCCAGTACAGAACTTAACACCTAGAAGCTTTTCACTTAATATTGTTTATTTAATTGTTTTTTTTTTGGCTGATTTGGTGGGTAGATGGATGGACAAGTAGGCAGATGGACAGATCCATAAGAAAGTGGATGCATGGATGGATGGATGGACGGATGGATACAAGAATGTAAAGTGCTAAAACAGTGTCTGATCCATATAATGTTGTAACTGTTCATTTCTGTTGTCTTCCAGCACATAAATGCCTATTTTTGCACACTGAAATATTTGTGTCTAAAAATTCCCACTCATTTAGCCTATTTTAATACTGTACATGGAATACTGTTTTTCTTATGATAGAAGAAAATACACATTTTTTCACATGTGTTTTGTTCAGAGAACTAAACTACAAATGCTTTCTGCATAAAATCTATCACGTTATGCTGCAAAACATTAATCCTTTAAAAGCATTATTTGGCATAAACTGGACTAAACACCTTGTAATTTTCCTCAGGGATGTTAGTTTTTCCACAATGGGAGTGGAAGGGGATTCCACTATCACCAAAATCTGTTTTGGATACTATTTATGAACAACAACAACAAAATGCCTTTAAACTTAGTAGTAATATGAATTATGTTTACAGTTTCTGTTGGGTCAGAAATTCGGCCTCTGCTTCATGTTCTTTGCTATCTCATCTAGGAAAACTCATGGGGACATGATGGCTAGGGACTAGAATCATTGGGAGTCTACATTCACATGTCTGGCACCTGGGATGAAAAGACCTGCATACTGAGCTCACCTGGACTGTGAATCAGAGTGCACACATGGGTCCTTTCCATGCAGCTCTGCTTCCCCCAAACACAGGAGCCTTGGGAGAGTTGAACTCATAACACGATAGACGGGGCTCCAGTGTGAGGGTTCCTGTGGGCAAGGCAGAAACCTCGTTGCCTATTATGACCCAGCCTTGGTGGTCACATAGAACCACCTCCATCATATTATATTGTTTGAAGTAGTTAACCAGTCTATCCAGGTTTCCAGGCAGGAGACATCATCCTCACACCTTGATGGTGAGAGTTTTACAGTCATTTTTAAAACACTTCACCACAAGTGTTAGAAACTGCAACCTAGAATCCCTAGGGAAGGCAATGTTTTTTTTAATTCATCACCCTTTGGAAATCATTTTCTTTAACATATATCATTCAATTTTGTGAGAGTAAGATCTCTAACCTCCCTATAATTCCTGGAAAGTGCTGGCAACACGTTGGCTAGAAAACACTATCTTTCTTTCCTGAATTCATGGATTATGACAATTTCGAGAGAGGAACCCTTGGCATTGTCTGGATCAGTGGCAGGGAGCCTTCATAATGAGAAAAGCAGTTGGGTGCAGAATAACAGGCTGCAACTGGGCAAGCATACCTAAAACAGAGACCCACACCTAGCTTCCACCTACCCAACAAGCACTTTCTCCTTAGGATCTTGTCCGCTAGCCTTAAAAGCTTTTTCTGGAGTGCAACAATTTTCTGCAAAAAGACTCTGAGCCAGGGAAAAAGCACTAATTCTCTGTGGATTCAGATTGAGACATGTTGTTTGAGGCTAAGGGACTCCTGTGATAGGCTATTTCTTAGCCTTATCAGGAATCTTTAGAAAATAAGTTGGGTTGGTGCCAGGACCTTGGGTCAGAACCCAGAGATCTTGGAACTTGAGACTCACTGTCACCAGGGAATTGAAGAGGTCACAATGTGAAATACCAAGATTCTGATGACACCTTGTGTCCTGCCAAGTAGAACATCAAAGCAACTCAGAGGGACTCCTGAGAACCAGAGATATGTCCAGGTTCAGCTGGTGTACACACCTTGGACTTGTGCCAGGGATGGTTCATCTTGACCAGCCTGCCAGAAACTGATGTTTATGAGTGCCCTTTATGCTTTCAGCTGTGACCAGTAATCCTGTGCTTACCTGGATTTATGGCACCTCATCCACTGGGCCCTAATGACTTACCATGTAATAGAAAAAGGATGATAGCAACCATTTCCACTCCCAAAGTGTCAGCTGGAAGATTCAGTTGTAGTCTTCTTATGTGTGCTTTGCTCAGGATACAGAGGGACCTTTAGCTAAGCTTGATGATAATCACTGCTCACCTTTAGTGAGCCCCTATTATATTTTAAGCATTAGAAACCATGTGCATTCTGTTTTAATCAACATAACAATCCTGAACTTAAGTATCAATTGTCCCTAACATTAGTACTGCTAAATATTCTTTGGTTTTACATGGTGACAGATAAATTTGGAAAATGCTAATTGTCTAAACAGTAAGATAAATGGTAATTCTCCAAGAAAGTAATCTAAGTAGAATTTTCCAACTGTACTTAGTCATAGAGCAACTGGGAGTAACTGGGTATTTTAAGAAACACAAGTTTGAAGCTTGAGTAGATGGAATAGAAGTGAATCAACAAAACATATAGTGTTCTATGAGGAGCAGACTAAGAAGCATTTGAAAATAGGTAGAGACTGAGTCATCACGTTAGAACTCATGTCACTATCTTTGAAAGTGGACACTCATGATACACACAGCATGGCCAGTGACTCCTGAAGATGGCTATAGTTTATTTTTAGAAGAGTGACATCTACTTTAAAACTCTACCAAGAAGGCTACAATGTTATCACAGGAGAGAAGACTTCCATCTGCTTCCAATTCTCAGTCACACGTGCAAGGTAGAAAGATGCTGAGCCACTAAGGTGTTCCTCCAGCAGAGGCTGCCCCTCTGCTATTTACCACCTTCCCCAAGAGTGTGGAAGGCTCTTTGCTGAGTGCAGCATTGCATGGAGCCCAGGTCCAAAGTCATTTGGTTTATTGACACCTTAGGACCCAGACAAGCTGTAAGCTAACCCTTCACTTTGTTTTTCTAAATTTGCATCCTAAACACACCTTACTTTCCTTTTCTCCTTCTGATATCATTAAAATATTTCAGGACACAGTCCACTTTTGTAGCATTTACACATCTTTAATACAACTTCATATTCACTTCACCTAATGCCTTTGAAGAACTCCTATTCATGATTAAAATACCTCACATCAGAGCTGGAGCGGTGGCTCAGTGGTTTCGGCACTTGCCTGGCAAGCACGAGGACCCAGGTTCAAACCCCAGCACCACGTACACAACTGAGTGTTGGAGCAACTAAGGCCATGTGAAAAACTCAATAAAGTTGTTCCTCTCTTTCTCTGTCTCTCTCACTGTCCCTCTCTCTTTAAAAATAAAATGAAATACCTCACATCTTCTTAGTTCTGTAATGATTCTGACCATATTAATATGACTATATGTTTAGGAATTATGACAGGTCAGGAAAGAAATTTTATTTTTCACATCATATAAAGGTAGCTTTATTTAAACTTGAGACCCTCCTAAAACCAGGCCATTCTTTGAAAACAGCATAATAATAAAGTTGGTTTATTACATTGAATTATATGTGTATAAACATTTGTAGGATGGTGGCAAGCATGGGTCTGAGCAGTGTCCAATTTATAACTTAAATTGGGCATTTAGTCCTCTATGAGGGACCAACTACTGTCCACATTTCACATTTGTGAAAATGAGGTGCATGGAGCTTAAAGCAGAAATTTTAGCCTAGTCCAGCTCCAGTTTTCAGTGTTAATGAGGAATTCTTAGCAAACAAAACCTTTCACAATTTTTAGAGTTTGTCATTTCTATGACCATGAGCTTAATAAGCACACAGCATTTTCAACTTGTGGCCTATTGTAGTGCTACTTTCTTACCATTCTTCAGGACAGCCTTGGAAACCTTTTGCTATAATGGAGCCATAAGACTAAAATTTTTTAAAAAATGAACTATAAAACTTTTATTTAAAATACTCCCTTCTAAATCATTAAATGCTATAAAACCAAATTCTTACATCTCTATTTTACGTATTGAGAACAATTTTCTGGGTCTGGAAATTTAATTATGGAAAATCTAGCTTATATGAACAGATTTATTATTTTATCTTCCAAATCATATGAATAATATGTAACACCATGATACATTATTTTTACTTCAAAACTTTTTTGACTCAAAAATGGCAAACAATTAAAATGACAAATGGGATGTACATGTTTTTCTTAAAAAGTCTCCATTTCTGATCATTAAGAGGAAAGACAGGAAAAGAAGTCCCAGTGTTGGGGCTCCCAGAAATGACAAGGATAGAAGGTGCCCAAAGCCTTCCATTTTAAGCTGAGCATTTCTATTTGTGTTCACTTTTCAATATTCAGTGTCAATAGAACCCAAAGATAAAGAAATGCACAATTGCACATTGGTCCACTTTGCTTTCATGTAAAGAGCATCTATATAAGATGGTTTAACATCTTAATTCCCAAAATGTCCCATTCTCACTCTTGGTTACCTTTAGTTGTGACCAGGAGGAGCTTCTGAGAGGAGAAGCTGGATGGTATGTATTAAAGCACCCAACCACTTATGCAGGCAGGATGACCCTTGCCCACTGATCCACCCCTTGTTTCCCTGCACATGGGATTATGGAGATACCATAGAACCTTCTGTGGTCTTAAATGCCTGTCGGAGGTCTCTTCTCCAAAAGCTGCCAGTCACCCAATTCATTCCTCAGGGAGGGTCCTGAAAACAAGAAAATGATTCCAGGTGACTAAAGCAACCAGTTCAAGGTGAGAATCTCCATCTATATATTCAAAGGGAGTGAATTCCAGTCTACATTGGCTCAGAGCACCTGAGTCCCACCTATCCTGGCTCAAGGTGATTATCTACACTGAACAGGAGAGGGAGGCATAGTGGTCCAGGCCTTGGAGAGAATGACTGCTGGGCTCAAGTTCTTGCCCTGAGGACTCCCTTCTTAAAATCTGCCTTTAAAAAAAAATATTTGGAACAAATTTTGCTACACAATTTGTGAGAAATAGAAATTTATTAAGAACCATCTCTGCTATCCCAGAAGCCTGGGAGTATAGCGAAGAGCAGGGCAAGGAAAGTGTCCCAGGGAAATGTCTCTGGTGTCTCTCGCAGGTGGGGGCAGAGACTACTTCTGGCAGATCCAGATGCACTCCTGGATGGAATCGATGAGGCAGCCTGATCCGGTTTCCACAACTACTTCCTGATGCTATTTGAGTCCTCAGCCAGAGGACGCCTGTGCCGTGATGTCAAGATTCTCTGCGCTCAGGTTCTACTGGCTGGGCCACTGGTTGTCTCCTCTCTGCATCTATGCTGGAGCCACTCTGTTTTGAAACCTGACAGGTCTGTGTCCTCCTCCCGTTGGTGCCACCCTGTTTCTGAATGTCCGCCCCGTGAAAGCATGGCACACAGCAGCACATTTGTTGGATGCAGGTGGCGATCCTCCACTTCACCCCCTTCCAACCCCTGCTATTGTCATCAGATTGTTCTGTAGACGTACTTTGTAAAGATGTGCTGCCATCTGCTGTGATCAGCAAGGGGTTGGGCCTGGGAGATGCAGACTCATGCTAGGAGTCAATGCTGGGAGTGGGGGTTCTCTCCTGCAGGAAGCTGGGGAATCAGGAGTTGGGGTCCTACTTGCAGGAAGCTGGAAGTAGGTATCTGCATTTGCAGGAAGCCAGGACTGGGGGTCTGCACTTGCAAGAAGCCCAGAGAGGGGGTCCTCACATGCAAGAAGCAGAGATGAATGGCAGGCAAACTGGCACTTGCACCACCCTTCTGCAAGAACTGTTCAGCTTCAGGAAGGTGCTGCCCACAGGGAGAGGGGAAGGTGGAAGGCACAGACACACTGATACTTCTTTTTGGGCGGACATTGGAAGGATCATCAGGGGCTGGGTGTGGTCCAAGTCTCCAAACCCCAGGCTTCCTCTGGAACTTGTAGCCCATCCCCTGTTTTATCTATTACTGGAGTATTAAGTAGGTACCCATCGCCTCATCGTATTTTCGATTTTCCAGGGACACCCAGGTATTATAAAGGTTGTATCCCATGTCAAACATGATTGTTGCAATTGTGGGGTCTGGGAGTTTGAGGAGTGCCTCACTAGAATAGCTGGGTGAAGATCCCTCACCCTGGCTCAGCCATGGGTGTTCCATTATCTGCTCTACTGTGGGCCTCTGCATTTTTCGGATGAGGTGTCTTGCTCCCTTGGAAACCAACCAGCAGGGGAATGTGACACCTTCCCTGAATGATCAGCATCTTCACTTCATTATCAGTGATTGCCATGAATGGGAATTTCCCTGTGAGCATATAATAAATACAAAACCACACCCAGGCTCCAGATGTCCGCTGGGGAACCCTCAAATTCTGGGCACTGGATAATTTCAGGGGGTAAGTATTAGAGAGTGCCCTACTGCTTTCTCACCTTCTGCCCAGGCTTGTACTTGGCTCTCAGACCAAAGTTGATGAGTTTAATGTTGCCTTCGGCATCCACCAGCACATTCTCTGGCTTCAGGTCCAGATGTGCAATTTCCTTTTCATGGCAGTAGCTAGCTCATGGCCCTTGCCATCTGCCTGAAGAGTTGGCAGGCCTTCTCCTCCCGCATGCCACCGTCCAGTGGGATGTGACACCTAGTTCTGTCCCATCTACATGCTCCATGACTATATGGATATTTCCTGTGGTTTCAATGACCTGAAAGAGCTGGATCACATTTTGATGATCCAGGCCCTACATGTTATCCACTTCACAGATGAGGATGGAGCTTGATTTGCCTTTGTCAGGATTTTCACTGCCAACTCTGCCCCAGTGAGGAGGTGGCCGGCCAGTTTTACCTGGGAGAAAGCCCCTTGCACAATGTCCCTCAGAACCTGATAATGGTCCGTGAGGGCAGTCTCATAGCAGGAGCTGGGCCCTTACAGTTCTACACTATGCTGACTACTCTTACTAGCCATTCTAAGCCAGAACTAGGGATGCTAGTAAAAAACAAAACAAAACAAAACAAAAAAAAACAGAAAAATAAAAACAAAAGCAAAGCAAACAACAACAACAACAACAACAAAAAAGCAAACAAAAAAATCCAAATCAAAAAATCATTATCCAAATACCACAATCCCCAACCACCAACCACCAAATGTGCTAACTATCTGGGAGTCCGACAAGTCACCACTAAGAGCTTCCTGTACTTATAGACAAAACCCCAGCAGCAGCCACCCTCTTATATACCTGCTGTTTGACAAGCAAGAAATGGCCCAGTCACACTTGGGCATAACCCCCTGGTGGTCATCTCTGTTTTGGGTCTCCAGGACCTTTTCCACTTATTTTAAGAATAAAAAAGGACTCTGAAAGATATTTTGCTTCAATGTGTTGTGAAGACTGATATCTACTTGTTTAAAAACCAAGATTTGTAGGATTTTTCAAGTAGTCTTTTCATTTTGAGTCTGAAATTCTGTAATAATCTTTGGCTTTGAAAGACCTCATCATATCTACACTTATGGTATGCAATTCCTTTTCCTTCTAACTTGGAATGATTATGTCAAAGGGATGGTAGCACTTCACTCACATTGTGATATTGTAACAAAATGTTCTGTCCTTAAGACAGCAGAGAGTGTGGTATAAAAGCCTGTGGGATTGAGAGGCGAGAGCATTCATTATCATTTCCTCTGGTCCTCATTAGATTTCTCATTAGAAACCCTGGAATGCAAATGGAGGTGGGTTGATATATTCAAAGTGATAAAGACAAAAGTTGGAAGCCAAGAATCCTAGAATGAGTAAAAATATCCTTCCCTTAGGGGAAGAAATGAAAGTGTTCCAAGATATCTCAGTCCCTTTGTGCTCCTACAACAAAATACCACAGACTGGGTAATTTATTAACAACAGAAATTGACTTCTTGCAGTTCTGGAGACTGGCAAGTCCAAGGCCAAACCACCTTGTTGCTATTGTTGTATCTTTACATGATGGAAGGTGTAGAAGGGTTAGAAGGGGTAGAAGGGTTGAACTCATTCCCTCAAGGTCTTTTTCTTTTTGATTCACTGGCAATTGAACCCAGGGCCTCAGGCATGTTAATCAAGTGCTCTACCACTGAGATACATCTTCAGTCCTTTTATGTTGAGACAGGGTCTTTCTAAGTTGCTCAGACTGAGATCTTCCTTCCTCAATGTCCTCAGAGAATTGCAACCTGTTATGGTTGAGATAGGAGTTGTCCCCCAAAAGTTCCTGTGTCAATGCAGGAATGTTCAAAAGTGAAACGACTGGGTTGTAAGAATTGTAATCTTGTCAGTCCATCCTAGTTTGCATGGTCTGATTGGCTGCTAACTGTAGGCAGACAGGGCACAGCTAGAGGAAGTGGGTCACTGGGTTCATGCCTCATTCCTGTGACACTTCCCTTTTTCTCTATTTCTGCTTCTTCTCTGACCTGAACTGACCAGCTTTCTTCCAATGGGGCCTTCTATCTTGATGTGCTACCTCATCTTTGACCGAGAGCAATGGAATCAGCCATCTATGGAATGAGACCTCAAACAGTGGGCTCTAGATAAATTTTTCCTCCTCAAAGTTGTTATTCTTGAGTGTTTTGGTCATAGTGACAAAAAGCTAATGAAAACATGATCATAAGCCATTGTTCCCAGTTTGACAAATTTAGCTTTTGTGTGTGTTTGTGTTGCTGGGTGCTGAAACAGGTCCTTATGTTTGATGGAGCAGTACATTTTAAGGTACAGCATATCTCTGGGGATACAGCCTCATGGTCTAACCACCTCTTGATTTTCTTATTAAATTGAGGCTGAGATGTCAACAGGAAGTTTGGAGGGATACACACATTCAAACCATAGCACCAAATAAATAAAGTCCTGGGGAGTTGGGCCCCACTACATGTGCCCTGTATGAGGGGAGTCCTTCAGATTGAATTGAAGGACATTAGATAGGAACTCAGATCTTAAGACAGAAAAATCCTTGGTAAAGCAAATTCACAACAGTTAAAAAAGTGTCATTTCTGTTTTCTACAATGTGAAATAGAATAATGTAGCAAAAACACAGTTTTATTCTATGGTATTCAAGAAATATCATATGTAACACTGTGATATCAGTAAGGGGATGTGTTTGGAGAGGCACAACAACAGCGTTCTGTATAGAATTAAAGTCATGTTGCTATACATTTACATCAAGGTAGTATCCCTTTCTCATGTCTAATGGAACCCCTATGGGAACCACAAAGAAATACCTATAGAACATACCCAAAATGAGAGGTAAGATAATTAAAATGATTCACTATAATTATCAACTAAATAGAAGGAAAGACAATTTTATAACAACACAAATAACACTTAATCAAAGCTTGTGCTGCTGTCCTCATAAGGGCACAAACCACACTGAACCAGGGGCCCCACATTGCTTTCCTTATAAGGGTACAAACCACTCTTAGCCAGGGACCCCACACTGCTCTCCTTATAAGGATGCAAATCAAACTGAACCATGAGCTTACCCTAGTCCCTTAAGACACCATCTTAGGTAATTAGATCATAATCATGCCATTTCTGAAAAAAAAAAAGTCTTATGCCTAGGTGTGCAGTTAGAACCTAACATATTTTGGGGAGATATAATTTAATTCATAACTTCCTCTATGCCTATTTTTCTGAGAATTATTATCTGTAGATACTGAATTTTGCTATATGATTTTTCTACATTAATCCACACAATCATATGACTTTCTTAGCTTGACAATAAAGTGCATTATATGGGGATATTTGTGTCTATGTTAATGATGGATTTTGGGGTTTCTTTCATTGTTTTATTTTGGCACCATCTTTTCTAGTTTAATGAATTGGTAATATCAGCTTTATAAAATGTAATATTAATTGTTTCTTGTTCTTCTAATTCCTGTAAATGTTTGTATAGAATTGGTTTTAATTCTTCTTTAAATGTGTGGTAGAAGTCTTCAGTGATGTTTTCTATATCTGAAGATCATTTTGGAGATTTTCACATTAGGAACTTAATTTCCTAAATGATCATTGGATCATCTAAATGTTTATGGTCTTGTGGTAGTTAATGTTTTAGCAGACATTGATCTATTTCATCTAAGTTGTACAGTTAGTACAATGTCATTGATTTTACCATATCTTTTTTACCTTGTGCTAGCTTTGGGTTTATTTTGATCATCATATTTAGTTTCTGAATGTGGAAATTTAGATTATTGATCTGAGAACTTTCTTCTTTAATAAGCATTTAATGCTTTAAATCTGTCTAAGGACTAAGGAGGAAGATGAAGGGAGGCTGCTTTTCCTGTGGTTCTGAGTCTGGATGGGAAAGTCCCAGTTTATCTTCAGTTTTTCAAGGTGTGTTCTGGGGAATATATCTATGAACTTCTAGTGCTAGTTTGTTAAGCTATTTTGAGGAGCTGAGACCTGGGAGTTTCATGTGGAGAAAAAAAGGGTTTTTATCCATCCCGCTAGGAACTCAGAGGGGACAACTTTGTTTACCTTCTACCAGCGCCCAGTGGGCAAGCAGCCGGCAGCGAGTGGGCCAGTGATCAGTGGTGGAACTGAACACAGCTAGGAGAAAAAAAAGGGATTTTATCCATCCCACCAGGGACACAGAAGTTAGGTTTTGTTTGTTTACATTCCTCCAGCAGGGTGGGCTGTGGGCTGGTGCGGTTGCAAGCTGTGCTGGGAAGCTGCCGCTGAGGTGCCCAGTGGAACATGCTGCTAGTGGGGAAAGCCAGCTGCCATTCTGAGCCCCAGCAGACAGCTCTCTCTGGCTTTTTTAAAGTAGCCTATGAAACCTCCATCAGGAAATGGCCACGGGCTTCAGTCTGATCCAGGAAGAAAGGCCTTGGCCAGGCCTAGGGGGTCTTCAGTTTGTGGAAAAGAGGGGAGCAAATCCCTGCCCTGTCCACTCTCCACACCCAGAAGGATCATGTGAGAAGTTAAAGGCTCTGAGTCTTCTGTCACAAGAGACAGTGTATGCATCTCCCAGCAGAGGGAGAATAGAAATCATCCATAATCCCTCCTCATTAAGTCTTCTGGCTTCAGCTCCCCTGAGAGGCTGGCAAAATTCAGGGCTTACCAGAACTAGCCCTACTCATTTGGAAGCCCCTCCTACAAATCCCAGGAGTCTGAGGACACCCCAGTACTCTTTGTGAGATCACATAACCACAGACTGAGTGACATTCATATTGAAACCCCTAATTAACCTCTTCTCCCCTGTATTCTCTTAATTCCTAAACTGTATGCAGTTCTCTCTCTTCCTCATTCAAAATCTTTAACTTACTCACATCCCATTTTTATCATTTCCTTATTCCTAATTGAATTTCTGAATACATGCTAACACCTTCTAGTTATTTTTTCTAACTCAGGAGCTCCACAGTATCTTCCTACCCCACTTCCTTGGATTTCTAGGTTGTACTTCCCCCCATCAACTGAGGCCCTGCTAACTGAAGTGAAAGTCATTCTTCAAAATGGGTATTTGCTGGTTATCTTAACGTATTGTGAGAGCTCTCATGGAAGAAAACTGCTCCTATAGGTGCTAATCACCATTGTAACTGTTTTAGTTGAAACTATCTTGTATATGCACCTATAGGCTCATATTTCTTCATTGACTGGACTTGCTGCGATTGAGCTGTGCTTCCCAAGTAGCACCCCAGCCCAATGAAGCAAAGGCATAAGAAGCTCTAATAACCCTTACAACAGTAACTAACATAGTCGGTCTTCAAGCCACATTCCCTGTATCTGAAAATGAGGAAAAAAGGTAATTACTCCCAACCTCACCCTCACATCTCCTCATCCAAGGACTCCATGGCAGGGGTCCTAGATGAAAACCAAGAAAAATATATCAACTTTATGATTAGTAACTCAATCAAGGAGTTGAAAGAAGAATTAAGGAATGAGATCAGAGAGCACTTTTAGGTGATGAGAGACAACTTTCATAAGGAAATAAGGGAACAATTCCATGAAATGAAAGATCATATCTATAAAGAGTTGGACATGCTGAAGAGAGATGTAGCAGAGCTATCATAATTGAAAAATACTGTCAACCAAATCACTAGAAGATACTAACACCAGAGTGAACTCAACAGAAAATAGAATCTCCGTTCTTGAAGAATGAACATCAGATAATGAACACAGGTTGAGTAACGTCAAGTTCAAGGAGGACAGAAAAGGAAAGAAACTTATCGTGCTTGACCAGAACTTCCAAGTAATATTTGATGAGATGAGAAGAAACAACCTGAGAGTATTTGGACTGGAAGAAAACATCAAACAACAAACAGGAGGTGTTAAAAACATATTAAATGAAATTATCAAAGAAAACTTTCCTCATATCAGGATTAATCCAGATTACCAAATCCAAGAGGCCTATAGAACACCAAACAGACCTAATAAAATGAAAAATTCATCAAGACATATCGTATATAAAATGATTAACAGAGAAACTAAAGAGGGAATTCTAAAAGCAGCTAGGGGGAAGCTCCAAGTCACGTTTAGAGGCACACCAATCAGAATCACTATAGATTTTTCAGACCAGACAATGAAGGCCAGAAGAACTTGGAACAATATTTTTCAAGCCTTGGAAGACAACAATTTTAAGCCAAAAATAATATACCCTGCAAAACTCAGCTTTAAATGTGACATAGAAATTAAATACTCCAATGATAAACTCAAGCTAGCAAGATACATGAACACAAACCCTGCATTACAGAATATTCTCAAGGACATTCTTCATTTAGAAGAACACAATAATAATTCTATTAACCCCTAAACAAAAGAGTGTCTACAATCACAATACACTCCAATAGAAATCCAAGATGGCTCAAAACACAGCAACAATCACAAAGTCTGGGACACAGATTCCCATATCTATTCTAATTCTGAATGTGAATGGTCTCAATGCCCCAATTTAAAGACACAGATTGGCTTACTGGATCAAAAAACAAAATCCAACTATATATTATTTATAAGAGACACATCTCACACTCAAAAATAGACACAGACTGAAGGTGAAAGGTTGGCAAAATGTCTACCAGGCCCGTGGCCCAAGAAAGCAAGCTGGCATGGCCATCCTAATAACTGATAAAGTTAATTTTGATCCAAAACTACTTAGAAAGGTCAAAGATGGACACTACATCGTACTAAAAGGGACAATTCATCAAGAAGACTTAATGATAATTAACATTTATTCCTCCAATCACAATTCCCCCAAATACATGGAAAAAGCACTCAAGGACATTAAACCCCTCATCGATGTCAACACAATAATACTGGGGGACTTTAATACACCATTATCAACATTGGAAAAATATTCAAAACAAAAATCAACAATGATATCTCCAATCTGAACATCTGTATTAACCAATTGGGCTTAAAAGACATCTACAGAATATTCCATCCTAAATTGCCTGAGTTTACCTTCTTCTCAGCAGCTCACAGATCCTTCTCAGAAATAGACCACATCCTAGTCCACAGAGCTAACCTTAACAAATTCAAAAAACTGGATATAGTCCCATGTATCCTGTCAGATCACAATGCCATGGTCTTAGCAATCAACAACATCAACAACAGCAAAACAACAGAAGCTACTCTAATACTTGGAAATTGAATAATACCCTTTTAAACAAAGAATGGATAAAAGTCCAAAAGAGATCAGAAATCAAGAAATTCTTGCAAATGAATGAGAATGATGAAATGACATATGGAAACCTCTGGGATAGTATGAAAGCATAGTTAAGAGGTAAATTTATAGCACTGAGTGCATACATATAAAATTTGGAAAGAGCCCAAATAAATAGTCTTATGCTCCAACTCAAACTCCTCGAAAAAGAGGAATATTCCAATCCAAAAGCCAATAGAAGAAAGGAAATAATTAAAATCAGAGCTGAAATCAATGAAATTGAGAACAACAACAACAACAACAAAAACAACACAAAGTATCAATAAAACAAAGAGTTGGTTCTTTGAAAAAATAAATAAGATTGATAGACCCCTTGCCAACCTCACCAAAAAGAAGATTGAAATGAAGCAAATCAATAAAATCAAAGACAAAAATGGAGATGTCACCACAGACTCAACCAAAATCCAGGAGATTATCAGATCTTATTTTGAAAATTTATACTCTACCAATTTTGATAATCTGGAAGATATGGACAGATACTTAGCAACATATGACACCCACAGATTAATACCGGAAGACATTGAAAATCTAAACCAACTTATCTCAGGTTCTGAAATCGAGGCAGCAATCAAAGGCCTTCCAAAAAAGAAACTCCTGGACCTGATAGATTCATGGCTGAATTCTACCAAATGTTTACAGAAGAATTAACACAGGATCTCTTTAAGGTTTAAGATGAAATTGAAAGGGTCAGAGCACTATCAAACACTTTTTATGAAGCAAATATAACTCTCATACCAAAATCTAACAAAGACTCATCTCGAAAAGAAACCTATAGACCAATTTCCCTGATGAACATAGATGCAAAAATCCTTAATAAAATTCTAGCTAATCAGATCCAAAACTGCATTAAAAAGATAATGCACCATGATCAAGCGGGCTTCATTCCTGAAAAGCAAGGCTGATTCAACATTTGTGAATCAATAAATGTAATTCACCAGTCAAATAGAATTAAAAACAAAAATCATATAATCATCTCAATCAATCCAGAAAAGGCCTTTGTTAAAATTCAACACCCCTTTATGCTCAAAATCCTGGAGAGGATAAGGATCAAGAGAAGATATTTTAACTATGTAACATCCATTTATGACAGACCCATAGCAAACATTATGCTCAATGGTGAAAGACTGAAAGTATTTCCACTGAATTCAGGAACAAGAAAAGGCTGTACACTTTCACCACTCCAATTCAATATAGTCTTGAAACTCTTGCTAGAGCTATTAGACAAGAGAAGGAAATCAAAGAATTCAAATAGGAAAAGAAGAAGTTGAGTTGTCTCTATTTGTGGATGACTTGTTCCTCTACCTGGAAGACCCTATAAGCTTGACCAGAAGACTTCTGGAGCTTATAAATGACTTCAGCATAAGATTAACACCAATAAATTATTAGCTTTCCTATACTCCAGCAACAAGGACACTGAAGAAGAAATTAGGAAATCTGCCCTTTCACCATCTCCTCCAAAAATATAAAATACTTGGGCATATATCTCACAAAGAATGTCAAGGACCTATACAACGAAAATTATCAAACTTTAAAATAGAAATTATAGAAGATCTGAGTAGATGGAAAAGCATTCCATATTCATGGTTAGGTAGAGTCAGTATCATCAAAATAGCCATTTTATCCAAAGCCCTATCCAGATTTAATGCAATCCTTATCAAGATACCAATATCATTCTTCACGGCAATAGAAAAAGCAATACTCAAATTTGTATGGAATAACAGAAGACCCAGAATAGCCAAAATATAACTAAGCAAGAAGGAGGAGGCAGAATGCATCTCAATTCCTGCCATGAAATTATACTACAAGGCTACACTAACAAAACAGCATGATATTGGTACCAAAACAGAATGGAAGACCAATGGAAAAGAATAGAGGATTCTGAGATGAATCCTCATAACTTTAACTATCTGATATTTGATAAAGGGGGGAAAAGCATAGTTTGGAAGAATGATAGCCTATTCAACAAATGGTGTTGGACAAATTGGACAGCCATATATAGACAACTGAAATTGGATCCTTACCTTTCACCCTGCAAAACAATTAAATCAAAATGGTTCAAGGATCTGGATATTAAACCAGCAACTCTACAATTGCTTGAAAAAGAAGTAGGATCAACATTACATGACATAGGATACAGCACAGAGTTCCTTAACAGGACTCCCATGGTGCAACCGGTAAAATCAAGGATAAATGCATGGGATGCAATTAACCAGAAAGCTTTTGCAGAGCTAAGGATTTAGTCAAGAGTCTCAAGAGAGAACCTACAGAATGGGAGAAAATTTTTGCCTGCTACACTGTGGACAGAGGGCTAATATCCAGAATATACAAAGAACTCAAACAATTAAATACCAAACCCACAAATAACCCAATTAATAAATGGGCTATGGAGCTAAAAAGAAGCTTCTCAATGGAGGAAGTCCAAAAAGTGCATAAACATATAAGAAAATGCTGTACACCACTAGCAACAAGAGAAACACAAATCAAAACTTCACTGAGATTTCACCTCACAACAGTCAGAGTGGCAAAAATGAAGAATACAAACAATGACAGGTGCTGGAGGGGCTGTGGGAAACAAGAATACTGTTTGCTGGTGGGACTGCAAACTGGTACAGCCATTCTGAAAAGCAGTGTGGAGACTCCTCAAAAATTAGGACTGTAACAGCCTTTTGACCCAGCTATCCCACTCTGGTATCTTCCCAAAAGAGCTAGAATCAGCTTACTATACAGATACAGCTTCATCAATGTTTATTACAGCTCAATTTACTATAGCTAAATTATAGAACCAACCTAGATGCCCCTCACTTGATGAATGGATCCAAAAACTGTGGTACATGTATACAATGGAAAACTACTCGGCTATTAGAAAAAACAATATTATGGCGTTTGCAGCCAAATGGATGGAGATGAAAAAATTTTGCTATGTAAAGTATCCCAAACTCAGAGACTCAAGGGCCAAATGTTTTCTCTCATTTGTGGAGGCTAGAAGACAAGTAGAAAGAGTACATTACATGGCTAACCTAACAATTATCTCAACATGTATGAATTCTTACACGATCATGGGGAACTGTGCTTAGGTTCCTGGATGATGTAGGGAGGGTAGCAGGGAGCAGGGAAGGGAATAGGAAGGACATCAAGGTGACCAGAGGGAGGTAGTGTGGGGAAATCTACTCTGAGGGGAACTTCTGAGTTCCACTAGAGTCCAATTAACTTGGGTCTTAAGTAAAGTGAAACATGAAACCATGGGGAACCCAAAGGAGGGAAATCATGGTCTGGCACCAGTATTGGCTTGTTCTGTCATTATACTTTTGATCTTGATTGTTTGATGATGAACCCCTTCTAATTGTAACACCATGTTTATTGAATGCGAATTTAAAAAAATAAGAGAGAGGAACAGTTTGAGAGATGGAGAGGGAAAGAGAGAATTCATTTTAGTTTTTCATCTGGAATTTGTTTCTCTGACACTTAGTTGTTTATGTGGTGCTGGGGTTTGAATCCAGGTCCTTGTGCATGTCAGGCAAGTGCTCCAACTGCTGATCCACTACTCCAGTCACTGTCCCATATGCTTTCATTATATTGCTTTCTATTTATCCCTGATGCCCAATTTTCCATCCAATGTAATTTTCTTTCTGTCTGAAGGATCAACTATTATTTTTTGAATAAATCTGCTTTCTGGCTCTTAACTTTACTTCAAATGAAAATATATTTATTTTACCTTCCTTCCTGAAGAGATTTTTCTAATTATAAAATTTTGATTTTACAATATTTTCCTTGTTTCACTTTTTTTTAACAGAGATAGTTAATTTTTTCATGTTATTTTTGTTTTCCCTGTATTTATTTGTGTATGTTATGCTGGGGGTATAACCCAGGACCTTACATATGCTTGGAAAGTGCTCTACCACTGAGCCACCACTCCAGTCCCATTCATCATTCACTTTGAAAGCATTATTTCACTTCTCTATGTCTTACTTATTAAAAGGTTCAGCGATTTAAAGATCTAAGGAATGTATTAAGAGAGCAAATATAGGAGATGAAAGGTCATTTCAATGAAGAAATAGATACATTGAAAAGAACCCAATCAGAGATCCTAGAAATGAAAGACACAATGAAAAATTAAAAATTCACTAGAAATCATCACCAATAGATAGATGGGCTAGAAAATAGAACTTTGGTCTTGAAGACAAGATACATGAACCGAATACACAGATTTCAATAAAGAGAAAAAGTAGTAAAATTATCAGAGTATACAAAATCTCTGGGACAACATCAAGGATTGAGAGCCATTGGTACAGAACAGAACATGTGGGAGACACAGGCTAAAGGAATGAAGAAAAATTTCAGTGTGATAGAAACAGAAAACATTCCCTATATCAGAAATGAGATAGCAATCCACATACAGAATGCACCCAGGACCTCAAATAGACCAGATCAAGAAAGAAATTCTCCAAGATATATCATTATCAAAATGCCTAATATAGAAAATAAGGAAAAAAAATTAAAATCTACAAAAAAGAAACATCAGGTCTTATTTAGAGGCAAATCAATATGATTTAGTTCTGATTTCTCAACTCAGATCCTACAATCAAAGGAGGCATACAATGAGATGTTTAAAGTTTAAAAGAAAATAATAACAAGCCAAGATTGCTATGTCCATCAAAGCTCTCTTTCAGATTCAATGGGGAAATCAAAACTTTTCACAACAAGGACAATCCAAAAGAATTAATGACCACCAAGCCAGCACCACAAAGAATACTTGAAGATAAAATACACATAGAGGAAACTCTCCCCCCAGCAACATCTCAAAATTCCCAAAGATGAAGATCAATAGAAGAATAATTAACTAAATAAGAATTAAGACAATTAAATATAATGAAAAATTAAAATGACATAAAACCACAAACATTTTCGTAACAACACTGAATATAAACAGTCTTAACCCCCCAATTAAAAGGCATGGATTGACAGAATAGATCAAAATAAATTCAACTATATGCTATTTGTAAGAGACTCTAAGGCAACAACCCTCCAAGGCTGAAGGTAAAAGGATAAACAAAAAAATTTTTTGGAAATGGAGTCCAAAAAAAAAAGCTGGGTAGTTATTCTCATATCTGAAAATCATATTTCAAGCAAAAATTAGAAGAGACAAAGAAGGCAACAACACCATGATTAAGGGGACAATAGTAAATATATATGCCACAAATGTCAGTGCACCCAATTTCATCCAAAAGATATTCCTTGACATTAAATCTCAGTACCTCCCAATACAATAATACTGAGTGATTTCAACACACCCTATTACTAATAAACATGTCATCAAATCATAAAATCAATATATTTCCAACCTCAATAATACTATAAATCAAATTAATCTAATAGATATTTACATTGTATTTTATATCAAAACAGCTGAATTTACCTTCTCAGCACCTCATGAAAACTTTTCCTAAACAGGCCATATTCTAGGTCACATTGTAAGTCTTAACAAATATAAAAAATTGATAAGATTCCATTCATCATATCAGATCATGATGGATTAAAACTAGATATCAACAACAAGAAACATGATAGAAACCACATAAACATTTGGAGATTATATAATACTCTTAAATGAAGATTGGATCACAGAAAAAAATGAAAGAAGTAAGAAATTCATAGAAACAAATGAGAACAAAGATACTACTTACCAAAATCTTTTGGACCGTATGAAAGCAGTTCTAAGGGGAAAATTCATATCACTGAGTGCCTATATTAAAAATATAGAGTACAAATAAATAAGCATATGCCTCACCTAAAGGCCTTAGAAAAGAAAAAGTAGAGGGCTGGAGTGGTGGCTCAGCCTTTTCGGTGCTTGCCTGGCAAGCACAAGGACCCAGGTTCAAACCCCAGCACCGTGTACACAACTAAGTGTTGGAGCAATGAAGGCCATGTGACAAACTAAATAAAGTTGTTTCTCTCTTTCTCTGTCTCTTTCACTATCCCTCTCTCTTTAAAAAAAAAAAGGAAAAGTAGAGTAACCCTCAAATCAGCAGAAGACAGGAAATAAGAAAGAGCAGACTAATGACATAAAGAATAAAAAAATACAAAGGAACAATGCAATAAAGAGTTATTTCTTCAAAAAGATAAATAAGATTGATAAACCCTTTGATACACTAACCAAAAGAGAGAGCAAGAAGAATCAAATTAAAAAAATTAGAGATTAAAGAGGAGATATTACAACAGACATTTCTAAAATCCATATGATTATTAGAAACTAATTTGAAAATTTATACTCCAGTAAATTGGAAAATTCATAAGACATTCACAATTTTCTTGCACATATGACCTTCCTGAATTGAACCAAAAGACGTAGAATACATAAGCAGACTGATATCAAATAATAAAACAGAAAGAACAGTTAAAGCCTTTCAAACAAACAAACAAATAGACAAAAATATAGCCCAGTACCAGATGTTTTCTTAGTTGAGTTCTACTGGAACTCAAGTTATTGAGTTCTCAAGTTATTTCATGAAATTAAAAGGGAAGGAATGCTCCCAAATACATTCTGTGAAGCCAGTATAATTCTGATACCAAACCAAAACTAAGAAAACTATAGTCCAATATCCATGATGAACATAGATACAAAAATCCTTACTAAGCTGGGCATGATGGCACATGCTTATAATCCTAGTGGCTTAAGAGTCTAAGGCAGGAGGATCACAAGTACAGTCACCCTCACCAATTTAGCAAGATGCTAAGTAACTTAATGACATCCTTTCTCAAAATAAAAAAAAAAAATGGGAACACTCTGGTGATACGGCTAAGGTGGTTAAAGAACCATGGGTCCAGATCCTGGTACAAAAAAAATCCTTCATAAAATATTAGCAAACCACATTCAAAAACACATCAAAAAGGTAATACAGCTGGGCTGGAGTGGTGGCTCAGTGGTTTCTGCGCTTGCCTGGCAGGCATGAGGACCCGGGTTCAAACCCCAGCACCACGTACACAACTGAGTGTTGGAGCAACTAAGACCATGTGAAAAACTCAATAAAGTTTTTTCTCTCTTTCTCTGTCTTTGTCACTGTCCTTCTCTCTTAAAAAAAAAAAAAAAAAGGTAATACAGCATGATCAAGCAGGCTTCATCCCAGAGATGCAAGGTTAGTTCAACATACACAAATTAATAAATAAAATTCATCACTTAAACAGAATTAAGGAAAATAATCACATTATTGTTTCAATACATGCATAATAATAATAACCAACATCCATTCATGTTAAAAACAACAAAGAAATTAGATAAAAAGAAAATTTGCTCAACATTATAAAGGCTATATACATATCAATCACAAACCCAAAGCCAACATCATACTGAATAAAAAAACAAGTGAAAGTACTTTTTCTAAAATCAGGAACAAGAAAAGGATGTCCACTCTCACTACTTCCATTCAATAGAGTTATCATAACTCTAGCCAGAGCAAGCAAGCAAGAGAATGAAAATAAAGGATTCAAGTAGGAAAATAAGTTACGTTCTCTCTGTTGAGGACATGATCCTATATCTGGAAGACCCAGAAACTCCACCAGAAGAATTCTAGAGCTAAATGAATTCAACAAAGTAGCAGGACATAAGATCAATCCTCATAAATTAATAGCTTTCTTATACTCTAAGAGTGATTCTGCTGAGAAAGTAATCACAAAAACCATTCCTTTCACGATAACCTCAAACAAATAAAATACTTAGGAATTAATCTAAGTAGGTAAAAGAGCTCTCCAATGAAACTATAGAACACTAAAGAAAGAAATTGAACAAGACTTTAGAAAAGTAAAGACATCTCATGTTCTTGGTTAGACAGAATTGTCTAACCAATTGTCAAAATGGCCATATTACCAAAAGCATTATATAGATTCAATGAATTTATCATCAAAATACCAATGACGTTCTTCCCAGAACCAGAAAAAAAGGAAGTCATAAAATTCATCTGGAAAAACAAGAGACCAAAAAGTGCTAAAGCAATCTTGAGCAAGAAGAACGATGCAGGAAGCATTACAAATACCCCACTTCACTATCAGGGTGGTTCTTTGTTGGGGGATTGTGGGTTGGGTGGAGAGATTTGTTCACCTGTTTTCTCATATTTCCAGGGTCTTGTTCTTGTGTATCAATTAAAGTGGATTCTTCCTCTTCTTATTTTGTGTGATTCCTTTTCTGTGTAATTATATGTTTTGAGGTTTCTTTCTGAAATTGATATATGAAAGGATGACACAGACTAGGACCTGAATTTCCTCTGATTATTCCCGCCTTTGTTTTTGTTGATGATTTGGGTTTGTTTATTTCTTTTAGCCTGCTCTCTTCTTTGATTTGGAGTACTGTCTGGGAGAGTTAAGTTCAGCAGCAGAATACCTAACCTGTGAACTTTTAGCATCCCTGTAGATTCTCAACACCTCATGGATTTTGGGGAAATAAACAATAGCAACAACCAATGCAAAAATACATAGCCTTAAATGGAATACTTGATTCTACTATGACTACAACAATGTTAAATGCCACAAAAGACAGAAATGGTAGAGTCAGCAAATGCCTTTGTGAAAACAATAAGTAACTGTCAATTTTATCTGACTCAGTTCAAATTATAGTATGGGGAGATTACTGAGGAGACATGACTTCAGAGAGGGAGTGTTTGGGGAGAGTGATCCAATCAGAGGAAAAAGCCAGAGAAAACATGCCAAGATGAGAATATTCTTAGTATATTTTAGCTACATGAAGGGAGCCAGTAGAGCTGGCAATGTGTGAGCACAAAGTAGAAACTTGATGGTGAAGTCAGAGATAATGGGTAATTGATCCCCCCCAATGAGGATAATGGGGGATTACACAAGGATCTAGTATTTCATTTTGATGTCATTGAAATTTGTGGAATGAAAAACTATTGTGAGATATTGTACAGAGAAGTGAATGATTCACTTACTCTGGCTGAGTCATCAAGAACAAACTACAAAGGAACAAGTGTGGAAACAGAGAAATCTACCAGAAGCCTATTTGCACTAAACCAGGGAAGACATAACAGTGGCTTGGGGTAGAAAGATAGTAAAAATAAATAAATAAATAAATAAATAAATAACAAAAAAGACAGCTTTTTGGATGTATTTTGACTGTTGAGAAAATAAATTTAAAATGTGCATTTCAAACAAGTAGAAAGGCAGAGATGACACTCAACCAATTGGGGAAAGTTTACCAATAGAACAGATTTTAGAAGAATGAGTAAAAGTTCTATCTTGGCCATGCTGAGTAAAATATACACATTAGCTATCCATATGAAAATTATAAGAGTTATGGAATATTGGCATATTGAATTATAGTGGAGAAAAATTTGGATTTGTCATGGTATAGATGTTTGATTATATCATTAATAGGACATTTCCTGTTATGATATTAAGTTGTCCTATATAATGATAGCTTTTAATTAATTTCTTCTTTATAGGTTTTAAATCATTCTCATTCTCTCCAATTCTTCCACCTTCTAAACAGCTCAGGAAATTGCTATCAATTTTTAAGGTAATTTCAGCAGCATTTGAGTTATCCTCTTTTCCTTCAGCCTAATGCAATATTCCCATCAATGTTTTCTTAAAACTAAAGCAGAATGAAGGTTGAAAGTTAAAGCTTGATCATGTTTCATAATTTCAAAAAGTCAGTGAGTTCTCTACACTCTTACGATAATATGTCAGAACTCAGTTCATTCATGAGTTGGATTCTTCTTACCAACACTCTGGCTTTGTATTCTGTTGTATTCTCAATGGTACTCAAATTTTACATACATAGGATTATTATGGCCTGATCCTTGAATAAAGCTTGCTTTCCCTTCTTCCAAAGCTTAGAGTATTTCTTATGTCTGTACTAGACATGCATGACTCACTTTAGGCCTGATCTTACTTTACCTTGAAGACTGGTTACTTTGTCCGAGAAGGTGTGGGAGGATTAGGGACTTTGATTTAGTAGTTTATGCATTTTTCCCCACTGTTCTCTCCCAATCTGACTTATTATTTATTCACAAATGGAAAAATAGTGTCTGAATTGCTAAAGAAACAATTGAATTTAAAGATGGAAAACATCCACTAATATCAACATGTTAATCAGAAGTAAATATTCATTTTATTTTATTTGAAGGCATTTCCTCCTCATGTTTTTAAACAGATATACCCTAGATGTAACAAAAAGATATACAAATTCTTCAATAAAAATTATTGATCAAATATACTAGAGTTATTTTAACATATGATATGCTATAATATGTGAACATTGTTGACAAGAAAGCATTGAAAATAAAGTGCTCCTTTTAGATAGTGAAACATGATTTGAATGACAATATTTTCAGTGCATTTGAATTTAATGAAAACATATTCATTAATTTTGATTGCTATTGCTTAAATTGTCTAACATCATTTTCCTGCAGCAGAATCAAAGGGGTAGTTTCAAACTAAAATTGGCACGCAACGCTGATCTCAGGCTATAAATGCTGCTCAATCAATTTTTTCCTATGCTTTCAAAAGTCAGTGAGCTCTATCACTTAGTACTATTTTTTCTAAATCAGATAAAAAGGATGGATTTTCTTTCTTTTAACATGTGAACCAAATGAGAGACTAAAGATTTAGTCATAGATTTTTCAGTATTGATACACATTTATGAATAAATGGGCAACAACTTCTAATGAGTTCATTGCCTACAGCAGTTTCAACCAAACTATTCCATTATATGAATACAGTTGTAAATGTTCTGTGATCATCTTATATTATTTAGTAAGAGATATTCAAACATTTTTCTTTAAATACCCATTATCTAAGTGCATGCTTTGGTAATTTGACTATCTCCTTCTAAGTGCTTACTCTTCATTTGACTGGCAGTACAAACAACATTTATCCCAGACAATTTGCCTTCTGGCCAATGGGAGGAAGTGGAAAAATAAAGGTGCAAAGTAGGATCAAAGCAAGGTTATTTTTCTGTTCTCTCTTTTGCTTCCACTTTCTTCCCTGGCATTGGTTTCTTCTCTTCATTCTCACTCATACAAAAATAGCCCTTTCCTCTGTGGTCCCAGATGATACTGAGGTTTAGCCTCTACTATAGCACAGCTTCAGGGCTCTCATTACACCACTTCTTTCAAGTATCCCTCCAGTCCCAGGAGTGGGAGAGCTTCCTGCTGTTTCTAATCTCTTGCTTACTTTATTATACATTGTGTTCCTTTGGTCTTCAGTCACCCATGTAACCAATTCCTTGTGTTGAATTTTCTCTGATTGAGTCACCTAGAGAATTTTAAGTTCCCTGCATACAAATAGATTCTTGTTTCTTTTTCAGATATAAAGAAATAAAGACTCAAGAAACTCTAAGGAGAGTCTTTCTATTTGTGACAGCAAAACTTTTTGATCAGGCAACATTCTGGACTCAATCTCCAAGAAGAAAAGTTCCAAGGGATTCAAAACATTGATGCTACGTATTAAGTATGACTCTACCATGTACCGTGAATCCACTTATGAAACACACACAAAAACTTAAATTAACTAACAAATATAACACTCAGGATAACTTTGAAAATATACATTTGTGTTTTTAGAGTTCTATTGTTTTGAGAAAATTTATAGGTGAATGATTTTTGATAATATATAATAATATGATTTCCAACCTATGTTAATGAATTGGTATCAATGGGTAAAGTAATCTACCACATGACACCTACATTATTACCCTCTAGGAATATAAAATATAATATTCTAAAATCAATGTCTTCAACTAAAATATTTTCTGTGACATTTATGCCCTTCATAAAGCACTGTACTGTGGACCCAGAATCCAAAGATATTTAAGACATAATCTCTGTCCTCAGAAAAGTAATGGGAGAAAAACACTTGTGAACAAAAATTAGAAAAATAATATGATGGATGGAAGGTAGATATGCATAAGTTACATGGAAACATATAAGACATAAGAAAAGACTTATGGAAAGTCTTATATAATAGCTAAGTATAACCTTAAATACAAAGCTGTAATGAAAATCTATAATCTTAGTAACTACATTCATTGATGACCTAGAATATATTTCACATACATTGTATATATGTCATATTTTACAGATGTACAATCTGTTCATCTTTTTACCTTAGTCACAAACAGAGACTCAATCCAGATCTTCTTTGGCAAACTAACCTGTCCATTCAATAATCAGATACAAATCCCCACACTTTTTTGTTAACAGCCTTTTCTCATCAAGAAATATGTCAATATACTTGATAGTCTTCTCAGTTCTTTCCATCTTTTTCAGACTGTAAGTTCACTTCTGAGTTCATCTCATAGCCCATTTACTTACAGTATTTTTATGTGAAAGCCTTCTTTACCCCTACAGGAATTCCTGTACTTCTGGGACTTATGTTAGGGTAGATTTCTTTACCTCATTTCTGTTTCTAAATACATTTTTTTGTCATTTCTATGAAATGATTTCCCACTATCTATTTTATCTTCTATTTGTCTCCTCTACAGCATTCCTATTATTATAGAAACACACCCTAGCATTTTCTGATTTAGAAATGTTTCCTTCAACTCTGTATTTCTTCAGTTTATCAGATCACACCTCTGATTTGCTTCACAGAAAAATATATTGAAGAAATTGTTTATAATTGGATGTCTCCATTTCTTACCTCACAGACTCAGTATTTCTGCCTTCACATTTTGGTTCTGTAACTCCATTGAGTTTCTTCTTTTTTAAATATTCCCCCTAATTTCCAGTCTTCTAAGCTCAAAGGTTGTCTAACTTTTGATATGTTTTGATTTCTCAGATATATTTGGACAAATTGATAGTTTCTCTTTTTTTATCTTATTTTATCGTACACTGCCTGGGTTTTTCTACCTTACTAAGTATTATTTCACTATTTTTTTCATTGGTTGAATTTTATTTCTTTTCTTATTGACAAATGTGGATGAATTTTAGAATTTCTTCTGTTGTTGTATGTATAGATTTTCTAGGGAGCATTCACTCAGGAATTAGGATATAAAAGCAATTTAAGTCTACAGTCAATACAATATGCAGTACATAAACTGCAATTCTATAATTACATATTTTTTGGCAGATCTGAGAATTGAATTCAGGGGTGTTTTGCCCTGAGGCATATTCCAGTCCTTTTTTATTTATTTATTTTTATTTTGAGACATGGTCCCATTAAATAGCTGAGAGTCTCACTAAGTTGCCCTCACTGGCCTCAAACTTGCCTTCCTCCTCCCAAATTATTGGAATAATAGATGTATGCCACCATGCTTTAAAATCTATAATTCTATTCTGAATCTTAATATTGGCTTACTTTGATATGGAGTTATTATTTTCATATTCAACTGGTTACTTGATATCACATCTTAAATAATCATTAGACATCTCAAACTGATCATTGGACATCTCAAACTTTCTACAGACCTGAAAAATTATTTATTATTTTTCCTCTCCCAGTATGAGAATATTCTCTTTTTCGGTAAACTCCACTGTGATCTGTACAGGTTTTTTTAAGCTATAAAATAATGTTTTCTTTGTACAGCTTTATTTCTTACTCTTTCAACAATCCATTAGTGATTGTAATTACACAAAATACCTGGAATTTATCCAATGAAATTTATAACTTAATCCCTAAAGGTGGCTCTATACTTAAGATTTAATGATCCTATCACAAGGAAGATTAAGACTTTAATAAATGAATTAGGAGGTATATAAACATTCTCAGTCCATAAAAATATGTTAAATATTATATGAATAAAAACACTCAGGCATTTCTTATTTTTCTCTTTATATTGCTAGTTCATGAGAGCAAACAATATTTGCATTCTGTATGTATGTGTACTAGGTGCTGAATAAATGTCCATTAAATAAATGAATAACTTAATGAACAACTAAAACATTGTTTATGTCCAGAACTATAGATTTGAACTATAGATGAAGGGTGAAGCTATTACAAAAGATTTGCAATGTTGCAAGGCAGTATATTTAAAGAAGAAGAAAACAGAGTAAAAGATATTGAAATAGTATAAAATAAGAACCATGAGTTCACAGACTTCATGATATGCTCAACTTAGTTTTGGTTTTTTCAAAAGTCAAGACTTATCTTTATCTTGTTTCCCTTTTAAGTATTTGTCTTGTTCAATCAATAGTTATGTATTAACAACTACATACTGAAGGGGGAGAAAATCCAATCTATTTTAATGGTCAATATTATCTTAATTTATTTCAAATGATGAGATACAAATTATGGAATAATGTTCATATCAATCTTTTCTACATAGCTTTCAAAGAGAAAGAATAGAAGAAACCACAATTTCAATGGATTTAGTGAGCATCTAAATTTTGGCATCCCAATAGACTTTTGAAGACAGAAAATGTAAAATATTCTATATTCACCCAAGGTTCATAAAGCAACTTTTACATTTGTTCCCTCATAATGTCTACTAGTTGCTTTTGCAACATGAGATTTAGAATAGAGATATGCTCTAAGAGCCTCTAAACCTTTATAAACATCAACTTTTTCCTGCAGTGGTACCTATTCTAGCTGCAAAGTGCCTCCACACACACACACACACACACACACACACTATATATATATATATATATACACGTCAAACAAAGTATTATTTTTAGTTAACCACATTTCACAAATATGTTCTGGGAAAATATTGAGCATGCAGTAAGAAGAAATATTATTCACAAACATTGTTAAAAGTGATGCATCAAATAATCAATGCTAATTCAGTTTTTGAAGAAGGTTGGGGGAGAAGGGTTTGGTAATAGTGGTCAATGTGATGATTTTACAATTACATGAGCACATTCATGGTTTAGAATTGCTAACATTCTACCACTAGTGTATTCTATGTATGAAAATAAAATCAACTGCATTTCCATCTTTGAATAAAAGAAAAATGTTTTACATCAAAATGATTTCCACAACAACAATAGAAATTTTTTGCCATTTGAGTGTACTAGTATAGATCAACAATTATTCATTAAAATAGATGCTTACAAATAAGTTGTGATGTATCAGAAAAAGGGGAAACAATATGGTACAATTTACTTCAATGAGTTCACAGTGGAAATAACCCTTCCTTACTATCTGAAGCAATCTTCACCTATATCAGTACCATTTTACAGGTGGATTAAAAATGTGCTTATCGTATTTCTATGAACTTTTGTTTATAAATCTATGAGTCCCTCAAATAGAAATCTTAATAAGCACTCCAGATGGTTCATATATTTAACAGCCACCATTATTCCATTTCATAACTCCCCAGAATGGTACAAAAAATAAAATTCAATGCAATGAATATTGCATTACAATGCCCAAATACCCTTTGAAAGGTACACATTTGTCTTCTAACAAAATTGAATGTCATGTACTGTTGAATTTTAAGTCCATTCACTCAGATTTCACTCATCCTCCGGGAGCTGCAGAAACCAAGCTTATTCCTCCTCCCAGGGTCAGTTGTGCTCTCTCTGTTGATGGAGGATACAAAGAATTAGCCCCAAAGATTTTGAAGAAGCCTCAGAGCACCATCATTGATGGTTGAGGTTCCTGCACTGTTGGACAGCTTCCGTCTGATGTTTCATTTCTCAGTTTCTTACTGATGTATCTTCTGCACATCTTTTTAGTAAACCATCATCATTGAAACCTTTCAGATTCTGTATCTGGGAAGCCTCATCAAAGAAAGCAAACAACAGCAGTGATCACTCGACTTCATATTCTCTTCTTTTGATAGTATGAAATTTAAAGCCGTGAAAAATGTAAAACTATTTGCAAGTAGTTTGTTGGAAAATTTGACCCAAGAATACTATACTTCATATTTAAAATATGCTTCTATTTCACAATTAGGATCTCAATATCTTTTTGCCCTTCCTTCTTTCAACCTTTCTATCTTCTGTCCTTTATTTTTTTCTGTACTACAGTCTTTCCTTCCTTCTTTTTCCTGATATGCAAATATAAACAGCACTTATCAAAAGGGAAATGATTATGCTGTTTTAAATCATGATATATGCCATTATGGAGGAAAAGACAAAAATTACATGAACAAGTAATAGATAATATTTTAAGTTTTGACAAGTTAGTTTTCAGAGAAAAAAAGGTAGTCTATAGAAATAAATATTAGTAGGTTTGGTAACTACTATTTTAAATATGGTGGTCAACAGAAGACAACTTGTTAAAAAGACATTTGATCAGAAGCCTAAAGAGTGTCAATAAAAGATTTTCAGGCCAGTATAAGCTTTACTTTTCTTCAAAGTAAGACAAAATACTATTGGAGTATTTTTAGCAAAAGGATTATTGTAGTTACTCTTGAGAGAACAGAATGTTTGTGGTTATTTTCCTTAAATATGAATAAATTTAAAAAATAGCTAAAAATAGCTTTATCTTCTTGTATGTCAAGTATTCTGGGCTGGAGTGGTGGCTCAGTGGTTGGAGTGCTTGCCAGGCATGGGGGAGGACCCAGGTTCAAACTCCAGCACCACAGACACAACTGAGAGTTGGAGAAGAAAAGACCAGATTAAAAAATGAATATAATCAACTTTTTCTCTCTCACTCTCTACCTCTCTCTCTCTTTAAAAAAGAAGAAGAAATAGAGAAACTTATGAGTTGGAGAACAGAACACAGACAGACATCCCATAGTTCATAAGATTGGTGACTGGGCTGTAAACAACAACACAAAAATGGAAAATCACTAAAGATCAAAGCATACTCTACATTGAAAATAATCTTGATCCTGTCCTTAAGCTGTAAAACCAGGATTGAAATGAATTACACAAAGATGCAATAATGATTTGAACTGGCTTTCCTTATTATATTCTCCTGTATCACAATTACCATTACAGTAGAAAAGCAAGATTCAAGAAGGGGTGTGCACTTTTTTAGAATAAAATATTACTTAATTCATTCTCTGTAGTATTTTGTTTAAAGTATTCAGAATGCTTTATAATCAACTACATATGCAAATAAGCAAAAAAATGTGACCTATGTTGAAGAAAGAAAATAAGCTACAGCAATGGAAAAGAAAGTGGTTCCAATTATGGCATTTTTAAGGAAGAGTTTTTAAATAATATAAAGATTAGAAGCTCTAGTGGAAAAGATACTTAATACTTATAAAGTTTTCAGGATTGACAACAGAAATGTAGATATTATATTTTTTAAAAGTCCACACTTCTCAAGAGTTGAATGTTTTCCCTTATTTGTGGAGGCTACAGAAAAACAAGGCTTGGATGAAAGGTTGTCAATCTCGTGTACTAGACCCAGCACAGGTGTAGCAACACAAAATCTAGGGGAACCATAGATATGTGGAAGCGGGGGAGTTGGGGCACGGAGAAGGAGGGATGATAAGGAGGGACCTAGAAAGAAAGACAATCAACAATGTAACATACTCTTTAACCCCCTAAGAATCCAAATAATACTTATGTAATTATTTAATTATGGAAAATTCACAATCTACACATTTATACCACAGGAGGGGCGAAATACAGAAGAATCAAGAGACTTGGGTGTGGGTGATGTGGGGGTAATTCTGGTTTAGGAACAAGTGCATTTCATAATGTTGCTTAATATGCCTTTATGATTGTACAATAACTCAACAGCTTAATAAAATATTTTTAAAAATTTCTCACTTTTAATCTAACTTAAATTATATTAAAATATGGAATTCACAGAAAAAGTTGAACAGAAACTAAGATTTATGTGAATGATCATAATATTAGCATTATGCTTTGTATGAAAAGTGTCCCTCTAAAAAACTCAATATGTGAGACAATGCAAAGAAAAAGCTGAGAGGAAAAATGGTTGGGTTATTAGAGCCTTAACCCAATCAATGATTTCATGCCCTGATAGGGATTAACTGGTTAACTGAAGGCTGGTAGGGAATGACTGGAGGATGTGTCTTGCGGGTGTGTCTTTGGAGTATATATTTTATGTCTAGCATGGAGTTTCTCTCTTTGCTACCTGGAGCCATATGTTGAGCCACTTCCCTCTGCCACACTATTCCACCATGATGTTCATCCTCACCTTGAGCCCCCAGGAATGGAGCTGGCCAGCCTTCTATGGAATAAGACCTCAGAAACTCGAGCCCCATGTAAACTTTCTAAAATTATTTTTGTCTGGTCTTTTAGTCACAGCAGAAAAAAAACCTGACTAAAACAAGCATATTGAAGTTTTGTAGGAGAATCAGTAAAATTTTAGAAATGATGAATAAAAGTATTTAAAATGAACTACACGTATAAACATGATGAGCGAGATAGAAGTACAAACACAGAATCAATTACCCAAAGGAAACGCTAGCCAGTTTAAACTGCGTATAACCAGTAATAAAAAAAGAGAGAAGGAATTACAAAAAATGTGAATTACCAAATTTCGACTAAATTTTTCTAAAGATAAAGAAAAGATATAAATCTGATGTTAAGAATTCTATAATAAATATAGAAAACATTATATATGGTCACATCATTTCAAACTGTAAAACTAAGATACAAAGAAAACTATAATACAATAAAAGGAAAAAAGCTTACACCTAGGAAGGAAATAAGACTATAAAGTCACAACTGATATTGGAAAAAAAAATAATGTTGGAAGACACAGAATGACTTATTTAAATTACTGAAAAATAGCATGAACACTTAAAAATGAAGGTAAAATTAACCTATTTCAAGAAAAAATGAATAGCAAGATTATATACTTATACTACCTTTATCAATAATCACTTCAAATTCAAATTGTCTACAGACACCAATTAAAAGCTACAGATTTTCATATTTATTGAATTCCTAAACTTCTTATAAAAAAGTTTTTAAATCAAAGACACAAATAGGTTTAAAGGAAGCATGTATGTTGCTAACATTAGTCAAAAAATTTGTTATCAAGTAAAGTAGATTTTGAAGCAACAAATAGTAGCAGGAATTAAAATGCTTATTTTACAATGAGGTACATTCCAAGCATTTGTAAGTATGTCACTGTATGTATTATAGTCATGTATATAAAAATGTTCTTTATAGGTATAAGAATTATGACAGTGTACTTACATTGTACTTGTTTTTTATTTTTTAATTTTTTTTTTGGATTAAATATATGACCTAACAGAGAGGCAAGGGATCAAAGAAAGGAACGAGGAAGTTAGAGGGGTGTGGCAGGGTGGGGATATTGACCAAATTGTATGGCTGTATTGTGTGCATCTAGGAATATGTGGCAACAGATCTCATCATTATGTACAACTACAATGCACTAATAAAAAATAAAAAAGAAGTTAATACATCAAAAGGACATAATAACCCTGAAATTTAAAACATCTAATATTAGAGTTTCAAAATAGGTGCAGCAACAATAGAATGAAAAGGAAAATTGAGAAGGCACATTTATAGTCAGAGATTTTAGTATCTCTCTTTCAATTTTTTATAGAAGCAGCAAAGTTAGTAAGAATACAGGGATTTTAATATTATCAAGAACTAGACCCATTAACATTTATAGGACACTTTATTCAATAACAACAGAATATGTATTATTTTTCAAATGCACAAAGAACATTTCCCAAGATAGACAACACTAGGAGCAGTAAAACAAGTCTTAATAAAATGAAAAGAATTCAAGTCATACAAAGCATGTTATCTGACTATAATATAATTAAATTGGAATTGAATAACAGGAAGAAATCTTCAAAGTACACAAATATTTGGAAACTAAATAACACCTTTATAAATAATCCATGGATCAAAGGATAAATCTAAAGGGAATTTATAATGTACTTTGAGCTAAATGAAAAGAAAAACACAGCATATCAAAATTTTTAGGACACTGCTAAAACTGCAACTAGGAAAGGTGTTTTTAGTACTTAAGTTGCTGCAAAAGCAAAATACCATTAACTTGGTAATATGTGAACATTAGACATACATTTGTCATAGTTATTGAAGCTGGGAAGTCGGAGACCAAGACGCCAGCAAATTCAGTGTCTAGTGAGGGCTGTTTTCTGTTTCAAAGATGGTTCATTGTTACTCTGTCTTCCAGAGAAGAGGAGCTCCATGTCCCCACACTAAACATCTGCAGTAGTTGTTACTTCTTATCAATAGGTACAATCAACATGATGGCATCAATATAATAACCTACTGTAATATTTTACATGAGGGAAGGTCAAGCAAGATCCTTGTGGACTACATTCTGACATAGAGATAGATAGTTGTTATCTCCCCAAAGAAGAACACTGAATTTACATCTCTAGCTTTGTCAGAGAAATCAAGATTTTTCTAGTGTTCTCATGGACAGAGATGAAGAAGAAAGCATTTATTGAATCGATAGCTGTAGATTACATAGCAAGGAATGTGTTAATTTGCTCAAGCAATGAATCCACATGTAGTACAGCAGATGCTGGAGTCACTACTGGGAAAACTTTATGATAATCCACTGTCATTTTCCAAGATACATCTGTCTTCCGCACACATAGGAGAATTTAATGGTGATGTGAAGGGAATTACCACTTCTGCACCTTTCATATTTTTTAGTGTGGAATTAATTCTGTGATTCCTTTAAGAACAGAGTGCTGATTTTCCTTAATACTTTTGTAGATAAACTTAGAGGTACTTTTTAGCCTTTACAAACATAATAGCCCTAACTCTGTTGGTCAGGGAAGCAGTATGGGAATTAATTCAGCTGCTAAATATTCCCGCTCTAATTTTGAAGTGGAAAAATAAACACAAGATAGATTTACAGATCCACCAGACCCACTGTGTGATTAGACTAAAATGCCATTGATCGATGGATCTCCCTTCACTCTGAATGGAGGACCACAGTGATGTTTTGGGTCTCCTAGAGTCAATGTCAATTTAGAGCTTCTAGTCACTGGTCCCCAATGGTCTGATAATTTCCACTTGTCCAATGCACATTTCTCCTGGTAAAAAGACATAGTTCGTTTGTGGAAAAGTTTGAAAAAACAGTTAAAGGTATAAATATTTGATTATATACTGAGGTCCTTGTTTGAGGAGACCAGGCCTTCTTTTCATTCAGTGAGTTTTGGGTCAGTAAAGTAGTTCAAGCCTCGGAATTGATTGATAGACTGTAATTTTTTGTTTTTATAAATGTGAGTTAGACCTTTTTTCACTTGTCCCAGAAGTTTTATGCTTATACAGTTCAAGTAGGAGCTTAGTAGGCTGCCTTTCCATTTCTCTTCTAGGAACATCAAAACTGAATAACCAAAGCCTTATGTCCCTGTGACTCAGAATATTCTTACTGCTTTGACCACTCTGCTACCTACTATGGTAACTCAGTTTTTGTTCAGTGGTTGCTACCATTTTGCCTCTGTCATTATAGTGTCCTATCATTTCCATTTAATTTAGGTTTTCCTATTTAAATGGTTGTTTTTCTCACTATAAATTTTGGCGTGTAAAAAGAGTGATCACAGAGCTTTTTAATGATGCTAGAATTTCCCTCATGAACTTGTTTCTCAAGGTACTGGTGAAAATTATTCTTTCTGAACACTTCCAGTGTGGGAAAGCATGTCTTCAGTAATAAATGCTCATGAACATCAAAAATTCCTTATGCCTTAGAATAATATCCTTTATGTTAAGGATTGGGGATTTTCAACTTGTTCACTGTAGAGCACCTTCTGATCTTATATCTCAACAAAGAAATTGGATAAATATGTAGTGCCCTTTCTAATCGCTTGGACTGTAACATTAAATGTAGAATTGGTGTGATCCCACTTTATGGTCTTTTTGCCATTATCTCTCATACTTAAAAATCCATTCTCATGTATTTTCCTTGCATATCTCCTTTGATAATTTAGGTAACTCAAGTTCTTTGGTAGTATAGCACATGTTCTTATGGGTCACACTTTGAAACTCACCTTTAAGGGCCTTTTAATTTAGTTTAAGGTCTATAAGCAGAGTGGGCATAGGGGTGGTAGAAATGGGTTCATAGGAGAATCAGCATTGTCTTGAATGACAACCGCATCAAGAGGCACCAGTGCTATTTTCTCAGGTAATGGACATCTCCGATGGAGGTGGGCAGGCATGTACCACTGTGAGTAGAGAGCTTTTGCCACTAGCAGGGTAGAAGCCTCTTGGGCTGGGCATGAGTATCATATTCTAATGAAATGGGAAGAGTTTTCCCACTGGCAAAGGAAAACTCATCACAATTTAGACCATCAGGTTCATCAGGGTCTGCCCACATGTCATCTTCTCAATTTATGTGATCCCTTTGTTTTCCAATAAATGCTCTCAACTTAACAATAAACCCTCGAAAAATTGAGGTATAAAACTTGTGTTGGCAATTTACCAAACTTCCTACAATCACAGGTGATCTTCTGTAGTTGGTTTTCAATATTTTCAGTCCTGTGGCTATATATAAAACTCTCAGAATATGTCTAGAAGCTCTTAGGTCATTTATGCAGTTCTGGTGCTGAGAACTTGAATTCCACATATCACCTTTTCCTTTTACCACTTTGTCCAAAAATATTAGCAGTAATCAACCAAAGTCATTTAATTACTTTGATTTCAAAAAATATTTGAAAGTATGTACAATGCCACTTAGTCCCTTCCTTAGTGTAAGTTGTTGATTAGGTGTACCTAATGCAGACATTTTGTTTATCTCTAAACAGGCTGTGCTGTGCACTGACAATGTCTCTTTCCTACTTGTTCTACTTGTTTTATTCAAGTTTCTCTAGAGGAACAGAATCAGCAATATATATATATATATATATATATATATATATATATATATATATATATATAACCAGTAACTGTGCAGTCCAGGATGCTGAACCCCTCAGAACAAGAGGATGAACAATGTTATCCCAGTCCAGATCAAAGGCCTGGAAACTCCTGTTATCCCAGTCTGGACCAAAGGTCTGGAAACTCCCTGCATAACCAGTGGGCAGAGACCCCTTGGGAAAAGTGAATGAGCTGGAGTCTGATGTCCTCAGAAGATCACAGAAACAATCAACCCATTCAAGAAGATTTGCACTTGTGCTTGCTGTTGCTTCTTTGTTCTTCTGGCTTTTATTTCATCCAAGCCTACAACCTATTGGATGGTGCTGCCCAGACTTAAGGTGGGTCTCTGCTTTCAGTTCACTCTCCCACATGTCAATCATTCCTAGAAACACCCTCATTAACACACCCAGAAGACTCTTAATCTTAGGTGCCTCTTAATGTAATAACTACTGGGAATAAGTTCAAATACAATGAGACTAGAGAGATCATTCCAGAAACTCCACAAATAATTTAGAAAATTTGTCTTTAAAATTCTTTCTCTAGCTGCATTATGAGAAACAAAATCAGCTTTAAGGTTCTTCAGAGAAGCATAATCAATAGATCATGTATAGATATATAGAAAGAGATTTGTTCCGATGATTATGAAAATTGGGAAATTCTCCCTTCTGCATTCTATAAGCTGGAGACCCTAGAAATCTGGTGGTGCATTTCAGCTGAATCAAGAACACAGAGGTTAAAGGGCAAAGGAAAATGAAATTGTAGCTCAAACAGCAGAAAGGGTGAATTTTCCTTTCCTCTACCTTTTTATCATATTTGGGCTCTTAGTGGATTGGATGATGTCTATACACTTAGGCATCCTCAGTGGATCGGATGATGTCTATCAACTTAGTCTCTGAAACACAAATCTCTTTTAGACATACTTCCCAAAATAATGTTTTATCAGATACCTGAGCATTCTTTAGCTCATTCAAATTAACACAAAAATAGCCATAACTGTAGAGGAAGGATGGATTTGCACTTTGCTTTTGATGGGATAGTCATCTTCTCTAACCCTAGTCACTGACCCTCATGTTTTAGAACTTTGTACTTGCTTAGGATTTGCACCACTGGCTCCCTTTGTTCTCAGTTCTTTAGGTTTGTAGTCACAACACTACTGGACCTCCAGCTTGCAGATAGCACATATGGAACTTCTCAGTCTCCACAATTTTGTGAGCCAGTCTCTCATCATGAATAACTCTCTATGCATTGATATATATTCTGTTAGTACTCTTTCTCTGGGCTATCCTAATAGACATTGGATCTATCTAACACTATTGACTGTTTATTAAAGGAAACAAGTAAAATTTTTGGTAGAAAAATGTAATTGTAAGTGCAATTATAGTAGCTTGGAAGGCTCCCATGGGGACATATTGGAATATAGGAAGGAGAGTAATCAATTTCATGATATAATAATTTTTATTAGAATCTCATTCCTTCAACTAGAATACTCCCTAAGAATCTACTGATGTTATTAATGCAGTCTTTTTCTATTGTTAGAAAGTAAAATTCCAAATTTCTAAATACTGGACAAATATGAAGGTATTAAAAGCTACATGCTATCATATAAAAATGCTATTTTGCTTTGTCAACTGAATATCCTATTTCAAGTTCATCTTTCACCTCTGTGTGGTCACCTACCTGAAGACATTGGACAAATGTTTTCACTCATGCTTTTAAATTCATTGAAACACACAGACAGGAGTTCCTTTATTTTCTGTCAGTAAGTGAGGATATATACAGTTTGCTTTGTAATTCCAAGCCTCTTGTCCAGGCATGTAATAATAATAGAAAATGGTCCATCTTCTATCAGATCAAGGGCATGTAGATAAAAGGACAATATGTCTATGATTCTCACTTACGAGTTCCATGGCTAGAAATCCCAATTTTAGCTCAGCCCAAAGAATACATGGTAAATCTATGGTCATTGAGCTTTCAGTATTAGGCATAAGACAGAGTAGAAAATAGAGAAAATATTGATATTACTCTCATTGCCATGCCAGTCATTGACCTCAAGTATAAAACAAAATCTCAGATAACTTCTGGCCCTAAATGATTCTGTTTCTAGAATGTCCAAAGAAAATATTTATGAATTTACCTAACAATTCCTTGAATATCTAGGGAGAAAAATGTGACTGGGGATTGTATTGTTCCTGCCCATCTTTTTGTCTTATAACAATAGCTCTGCCTCTGGAGGGCAGCTAAATATAATTCAGACATGGCACAGCCCCAAATATGTAGCAGGTAATTTGAACAATTTAAACATTTCCTCTCGTTGTCCCTAGATTCTACATCAAAAAAAAAAAAAAGAAAGAAAAGAAAAGAAGTCAACAGGGTTACTCTTGCTTTACTCCTACTTTTCAATGCAAACAATGCTCGTGATCAGAATCTAAAAGGAAAGAACACATTTCTTCTGTTTATGATAATTCTAATATTTATATTTCAACATGGAAGAATATGTATATGTAAATATATATAATTACTTTGCTACAATGAAACAATAACAAAAGTTTGAAATCATGTTGCCCTTCTCTGCTTTCTTTTATATAGCAAAGAATTAATTTTAAATTATCATTCTGAATCTAAACTCCAAAATAACCAACAATTTTATAACACAATAGTACTTTATTAAAAATTATTCCACTAGTTGAACATGAAGACACACTACTTAGTATGGAGAGGTACATATTTGTCCTGAGTTGCAAAGAAATTAATAAAATAGAGGTAAAGGACAAAAAAATCAAAAGCCTTGCCTTTCTAATTTGTTTACTAGGTACAAACCAAGTATATTTTCCTAAATTGCTCATAATTCTTGAAATATCATATCAGCTAAAGACTAAGTGTGCTAGAATGATCTCAAGAAATAAGAGAAAGTGGTTTGAGATAGAGCTAACATATCCTAGAAACGCTGATAGCATTTGCATATCAGAAAATAGTAGCACTTCTCCAAAGCATGTTCAATTAAAGGCTTATTTGATGTAGTTCAGACTTCATACTTTTATTTCCAGGAAGACACATTGAATATTTTAAATTAGAATAATAGTTACAGGAAAAATAATCAATTTGGAACTTTGGTGCTGTAAACATAACTCTAAGAAGCTAAAAAAATATAATTATGAAACTATGGAAAAGATATCTCCCATTTGACAAGGCTTTATTCTTTGATACAAATCCACTGGCCTATTCAGTTCTACAATTCTGACTTTAACTGGGGTTAGTAGCTAAATCTACTGAGCTAGTCTACTACTTGGTACTAACTTACCCATTAAATAAAGAGGAATATTTCAAGCTCTGATGGGATCATACTAAGAGTTGCTTGTTTCTGTTTTGTTTTGCTAAAGATCAAATGCAGAACCTCACATGAATTAAGGGCTCAACCAAGGTACTATACTCACAGTACAATAGTTATAAATGTTTAAATTTTCTAACACCTTCTGAGGCAGATACTATAGTAGCCTATCCTATAAGCTTGGAAAAGTTAAGAAACTTTCTCCAAGATGCTATTATTTGTACACAGGTGTCTTGAGATTCAAACCCACATTTAGTTTGATTTTGGAACATAGACAATCTCAACAATAATATGGTTTGTTCTTAATTAGCCTCAAAAAGTAAACAAAAGTCAAGTGTACACATGAAAAGAAATCATAAGTGTATAGATATAAATATATCATGCAAGAACTATTAAAAGCATAAAACTGGGACTGAAGTGGTGGTTTAGTGGTTACAGCACTTCCCTGGCATGTGCGAGAATGTGGGTTTGAACCCCAGCACCATGTATAAAATGAAGTGTCGGGGCAATGAAAAACTAAATAAAACGGATCCTCTCTCTCCCTCTCTCTCTCTCTCTCTCTCAGCGTCCCTCTCTTTTTAACAAAAATAAAGAAGTATAAAACCATAAAGCTGATATTAAAATTGACATACAAATAATTACTACAGAGACATCAAATATTATATATATGCCAAATTACAGAATTGGGAAAATTAATCTTACCTGAAAATATCCAAATAAAGATGTGTGCCTTGGGGAGATCAATTGCAGAAACAAAGGCATTTGGATGACATTGGAAGCATTTAGAAAGAGAAACAGAGGATAATCATCAGTAGGGTATCTTATGAAGCGTAAGTCTTGATTTCTAAGATTCATTGTTTATGTGATCTAGGACAAGTCATAATGCATTATGGGGCAGATTTAAAGAATCTTTAGAATTTAACCAAAGAAAAGCTCTCTAAAGATGGAAAACCTGAGGTCTGGTATATGAAAATCAAATCACTTCTCTACCCTAAAACCTTTTCAGTAATTATTTAGAAAGTACTGGGTTCACTTTAAATGTCAATAAAGTAGGGGAGAAGAACTAAATCCGTCTCATTCTTGAGACTTCAGGAGAGGGAACTGATTGTTCTGTTTTTCCCTTTTTAGTGTTTGAATGCGTGAATGAATGAATGAATTGATTAATATAAATGAGGTTTAAAACTGTTCAGTAGTAAACCTTTAACAAATATCAGACTTCTGAAAATTATATTTTTCTGCATAATGACATGGCATTTATCATTCTGTACCTTAATCTACTGAGAAAATTTTACCCTCATAAAATATCCTTTAGTAACATCAAATCAATTTTCTTATTGTGAAAACATTTAGACAAGTAAGACCAGGATTGGTCTTAAACTGATTTTGTTTTTAAACCTAAAAAACTTTGAGTTGTTATTTTTTTAATTCATAAACCTACAAATGTGTAAAAAACTGGCAATCTATCAAAGCTTAGTTCAGTACAATTAGAAATAACTGTATGAACTTTAGACAGAAGAATTTAAGTCACTAAAGATATATACACTAAGACATAAAAGCAGAAATAAACTGAAATCTACACCATCATTACAAATATTTTACTAAAAACATCTTATCAGGTATTATTATATTCAGCTCACCAATTAATTAACAACTTCCTGTTTATCATTTTGTCTAAAGTTTCAGTGATATTTCTAGTTATAATCATGCAGATAAACTGGTTTCTGACATCATTTAGTGACTTAGACCTGTTATTTCTTATTTAAAAAGGTATAGTTCTCTCTTCATCCTATTTAGAAGCAATGCCTTGAATCCTAGTCTTCAAATAGGAAAAAGAAAAAGAGTAGAGAGTACTTAATGATGATTGAACCAGACAGCTTTGCACAAAATCATAGGAAATGTGCATTCTACAGAGGTAGATAATTGTACCAAGCTTATTGCATAGAATACGTAAGTGGAACCCTGGAGGTCAAAAAAGTAGAAGCAAACCAATTAAGCTAAGTATCCACTAAATTGTTTTTCATTGTCTAATTGAAAAGTGATCACAAGGAATCAGAAAGGTTTAAATTGAAAGGGCTTTTAGTTTAAATCTGACCTTAAGCCAATGTTATTTAAATATGGTAAATAATGCATTCTGGAAGGATCTTTTTCTACAAATTCAAAATTCCAATGGTGTATACATTTGTACCTTTTCTGAGTTGCTCTCCAAGTTATTTAAGCATGTTTCTCAGCTTTTAGTTAACAAAAGAAATATACTTATTTACATAAAATATGAGCATTATAAATTTATTTAAAAATCTTATCTTAATCACAGTATGTTTTCAGTGAAATAAATTCATCAATTCATTCATTGGTTTTGGTGAATAACTTATATCATTTAATAATAACATTAAACATTGAGCTAAATAATTTAATGTATTTCTTCTTTGATTTTGGTGAAAATTTGAGAACATTTAAGGAAAATTGTATCTGCCTAAATCATACAGATTAATCATTCCCTGAGGTGAAAGCTTTCTCTAGAAATTAGTGCTATTTATAACAACATATACTTGGTGAAATTTCATTGCTATATTGATCCTATTCAATAATATTAATTTCTGCTAAAATAAAATATGGCTGGAAACGGAGAAGGAAATTATTCTTTCAAGGACCTATTCAGACAACCAAACCCATACTTTAGCCTTCTGTGACCATTATTTTCAGGCACAAGGACAGCCTCAAAATACAGACAGAAGATCAAGAGGCACCATGCATGGCTTCATCAAAAGCAGCATGTGTTCAAACTCAGCTTCTCCCTAAGCCTAAATGCTTTCCCTTTATGAGACTACAACTTTCAAATCGGCTGTAAAAGGACTGTTCCGTCTTTGGATAAATGGAATGAGGTAGAAAAGAGTAGTTTCTGTTGCTCCAGTTCTTTCAGTCCCTCATTCTTTGCAAGCTTGAGAACAGACCAGAGAATGCTGGATTGTGGTGTCTGTCTGGCTGCAGTTAGAAGATGAGCCTCCCAGGCCCGAAGCAATGAACCTCCCATCACATGCACATACCCTACACAGATTGTGCTCTCTCAGTGTTTCTGGAATAATTCCATGAGGCCCTATTAAGAGTTTGCTTAATCAGAGGAAATATCAAAGCGTTTAATTGTTTGCAATTCTTCTGAAGTTGCAGAAACCAACAGCCAATTAGTACTCAAACTTCTCTTTTCAGATGGGAAACTAATCTCTTTTTAATAGAAACTTTTCTACTCATTTTTTTTCCTTGGAAATACACTTTGCAACCCAAATCACACTTAGACTCAGTGAAACAGAATATGAAATGATATTTTTCTGCAAACTATCATCTTTTCTAGTTCATTTTCAAGATCTTTGATATTTACATATGACCTTTCCATTTTTATTAACAGTTTATTGGATTTTTGCATTGCAGACAGCAGAAGAGAAAGGTAATTTACAGAAAGATTTGACAGTTATACACACAGCTATAAACTTCAGTCCATTAACTTATTTCTCATTTAACCTTTCGTCAATTCTACCAAAACATCCATAGAAGCATATGCCTTCTTTTCTTTATGTTAAAAAGCTCTCATTACAGAACCCTATTTATAAAATGGCAAATGAAAAGAAAACCATTTTATCATGTCCCTTTATGGTTTACAGATGTTTACAGCTCTTACTTTTTAAGGCACATAAGTAAAAGTTACAGACATTCATGTGTTTTTTGGATTTCTATTAAATGTGAGTGCATATATATTTGGCATCTTTTAATCACTTGGTTAATGTATAATTATAGATTCAATAATGGCAATAATATTTTATTTATTTAACTTTAAATAATGATTTAAAATGTCTTTATAAAATTTTCTGTATTGTTTTGATGACGTACATAACACAGGGCATTGGAAAATGATTTTTAAAATGTTTTTTGGAGTGACATTTCAATGACAATTACCAGAGATTTGGAGAGTAAAGACAAGGGAGAGATGGGGAAAGGTTGACTCACAGGTACTAAATTACAATTAGGACAATTTCTGTTATTGTTTGGCATAATAAGGTATCTACAGATAATGATAAGTTAGTGTATGTTGTTTCCAAAAGCTAGAATAAAAGATTTTGAATGTTTTACCATAAACAAATGATATATATTTGAGGTGATAAATGTGAGTACCCTGATTTGAATTGATTTGAATGTTATACAAAGCATAACATCTATCAGAACATCAAAACCTATAAATATGTGTAATTTTTATGCATTTTTTAAAAAAGTGATATTTGAGATGTTAGCTCTGCTAAGATATGTCTTAAAAGGCAGTCATTTTGATAGATTCCTTACCCCAAAAGTTGATAGACTTTTGCATAAATGTAAGGGAAAATCTGAATTAGAGAAACATGGAGATGTTGTATATAATTTGGTTTTTACACAGAATGGATGTTCCTAATTAAATATTGATATTTGAATGCATGGCATATAAATAGAGTTTACTACCATTATGCCAAGAGCCAAGAGTCTTTTTCTTCTGTGTTTTTTTTTTTTGAAATTCAAAAAAGTACCAAAGAGCAGCTGTAATATAAGAAAGGAAATCAGAACAGAAGAAAACATACTTTTTATATGATTCCCATTTCATCATTTGTAAAATTTCCTAACTTAGAGGGCTTTCTCTAATATAATTAAAATGAAAATACTGAATACTTATATCTTGCACACTGCATAAAAATTTAAAATATATAAATTTTTTGAAAAAAAATCTGAGGAAGAACTGGAATTAAAAGCCAGAATGTACTATAAGTTTCAATTTTTCTCCACCCTTTGTATATATGAAGGAAGCAGTAAGTGAAATGTACTTATTAAATCTGAAAATTAATAAGCTGCTAAATTAAAACCAGTTGAACTAACTAAACATAGCAATAGGAAAATGTGCACTGTGAAATTATTAATGGTTTACCATGTTGATGGATTCCTACAAGATCCATAGTGGGCATGAAATATATATAATAATAATTTTTTTCCAGATAATGAATCTGAAATATTTTTAGGATTCTTAGAGAAATATTTCTATTTATTTGTTTAACTATTTTACAGAGTTGAATAAGGGAAGTAAGTTAGACTGGCATATTCCTGTGCTATGTACTAGCCAATGATGCCAGTTGACCTTAGGAAATAAAACTGAAAGACAAATTTACTCAATAATAGTTTTTCGCTGTACATCATCCTTTCTATTTCTCTTTGGCCTCTTAAAGAAATGGAAAGGTTCCATATTGCCATCTGGTGTCAATTAGGGGAACAGCTTTCTTCAAGCAGTATCTACTAGAATATTCCTCCAAGCAGCAACCTCAGACTGCTTTTATGAAAAGATGAAATTGATATAAAGATGATTTTGTAATATATTTTTATTTTTACCTTCATGTATTTTATTTCTTCAGGTAGAATGAATCATTATTTTTCTCAAAGGAGGGACACACATATACCAGTTTATACGTACTCTTTTAAAAAAAAACACTCTTTACATATATAAGAAACATGAGTGTCAGATTCCTTATTGGTACATTATTAAGTTTTTCTAAGTTATGATTTCAGGACCTATTTTCAAATCTAACATTTATTTGAAATTATTTATGCAAAATTAACATCAGTAGTCCCAGATATTTTCTGCAAATTTGGCACTGAGTGTGTGTGCGCGTGCATGTGTGTGTCTATCAGTCAGCTTTTGTGTGTGTGCATATCTGAATTTCAAATTCAAATATGGACTTTCATGAAATGCTGTGGAGTTATGTGTATTCTATCTCCCCCATCATACAATTCTTGATCCTATTTACTATATCATATCATTTTGAAAAGGTACTTATTTTTATCTATCATTATATTTGTATATGATTCCATTGAAGCAATTTATTTCTTCCTTAGCTTCATTCCATGCTGCAGTTGTCTTTACTGTTTAATCCTTTACTTGTTCAGTTTTGTGTATTATACTAGATATTTTGTTTTTAACTTGTTGTCTCCTTGCCTCCTCAGTCATCTCAAGGGCAATATTACATCTTCTGTCCCTTTCTTATATTCTCCACACTAATATCCCAAATTAAAGACTAAGTATGACCCAGGGAACTTCTGGAGGATTGTTTTAAGGCTAGATTGCTGATTTCTGAATTGATTTTGTCAGATGTCACTAGAACGAGTCTCTTTAAATCTTATGAGAGAGAAAGTAACAAAATCATTGTCCTTCACATTTTAAACATAAACAAAACACTTATTTTCCTCCAAATATCACTTTGAAATTTTTTGTTTGTAATCTATGTGTTTATTACTGTTGGAGAAAGTATACAATAATTAATTATCATCTATAGTACTTGTATATTTATACATTTCTAAGAAAAATGATTTTAAAATAAGTCAACAAAGGGAAGGAGATCATGTTATGCAAGTCAGTATGTTTTCAAAATTCAGAATTCTCTCTGGAAAAACTCTGTCCAGCTGTCCTTTAAACATGGATTGATCATGACGCCAATCATTGTAATCTTTTTCTAAATTTAGAAACAAACCACAGTGGCTCATTTTGACAGCATTGCTTAGGTAAATTATATCTAAGGTTGGAAGCATAACTGAATATTTCTTTAAATATTAATCCTCAAAATATTTGTGGTTCCTCTCTTAGCAATGTGTGGAAACATTATACCAGAATGGCCTGATAAATTACTGAATACCCATTGAGTCAATAGTTAACAATAATTGATAAAAATATTGGTGTTTTAGTGAGCTTTTTCATCTCAGTGATCAAAACACCTGACAAGAACAATTTACAGTAGTGAAAGTTCATTTGGGACTCACAGGTTTAGAGATCTCAGTCCATAAATGGCCAACTCCATTGCACTGGGCCCAAGGTGAGGCAGCACATCATGTGGGAAAGGCCCTGGAGAGGAAAGCTACTCAGCTCAATGTGGGCAGGGGAAGTAGAGTCAGGAAGGCAAGAGAAAGGGGGGGGTGTTACCGAAGGGAGTATGAATGCTTCCAAGGCTTATCCCCAAGGACCCATCTCATGTGGCAATGCTGTACTTGCCCTGGTTACCACCAGTCAGTACATTCAAGCTAGGAGGCATTTACTAAGTTACAGCTTTCACAATTCAATCATTTCACCTATCAATAATCCTGGATTAACAGGAGATTTTGGAGGGACCGCTCATCTACAAACCAGGACAAAGAAGTCACAGAAAGGTATAAACTTGGGCTTGTTTTCTCTTTATATACATCCAAGTATCAATCATGCACACTATATAGCAAACTCCAAACACACAGCAAACACCTAAAAATGAAAAACGTAATTATTTTGAGATTTATACTCAAAGGACAGTTAAATGTCATAAAGCCAAATGTTACGAGTGGAATTATTTAGAAAAAGTTCTCTAAAAGACTGATTACTAAGTTTTTTTTTAATAAAACATTGAATTAGGAGACATTACAAAGAATTAATTCATACTTGTTAGGAATGAGGGACCAACAAAGCTAAATCCTGTAGCTGATAGGACAAGTGAGAAGAACTATCTGACCATAGCCCAGAGTTAACTTCAACTGAACAATGAATATGCATGAGCATTTACCACTGATCTATTGAGGTGACATGGAGAGAGAAGTTGCCACTTCTCTATATTTGGAAGGTTTTCTTTTCATGTACTTTCAGTGAAGTGGAAACCCTGATTGAAAGCACCCTGTGGTTGAAGCATTTCTCTGTGCTTCAAAGGCACACAGCTCTAAGTGGTATCAGGAGAAAACCCTGAGCAAACGCTGGTCACAGATGTTTGGTTGTGTGGTGACTCCTATAGTAAGAGCAGCATTTAATGGGCATCCAGAAGGAAGCCATGGGAGCCAATGGAGCAGGATAATGACCACAAGTGTTGTTATAGGCCTACAAACGAGGGCTAACCCTTGTAACCAAGTAGAGTTGTGGAAAGTTTACTGAATCAGAGTCATGTCAGAGCAATTTTTAAAAATCAAGCAGTTAGGATATATATTAATACTCAACTGAAATAATCAGGATGGGTAAATCTTGCCAAAGATGCTTCTTCAGTAAAATAATAACATGCATTTAAGTATTTTCCCAATGAAGTAAGGTGTAAAATAATTATTTCTCAGCCTCGACCAATGCTACTTTAGTATGAGTAGTTATTCTTGGGGAAAAAGGAATAATAATGGAAGACACAGGTACTGGTTCAAGGAAAAACTATGAGGAATTTACATTTTGATACTGAGATGTAATAATTAAAACTATATGTTAACACAGAAGGATGTATCATTATTCACTGTAACACAGAGTATGCTATAAAACCTTGTCTCCATTCACACAAAGTACTGAATAATGAGAAAACAAGACTGGTGATGGGGTTGGCTATATATTTGTCATTGTATTCATGAGATGCAAGTCTGCAATCTTGTAAGCAATAAGGATCTGAGTTGATTTGAAAGATACTCATAAGGTAGTACAAATTACATGCGTATGTACATTAAAAAGCAGAATCTAGCTCTTTGTCTTATTCAATTGATAAAATAGTTTCCCTAAGGGAAATGTAATGCAAATATTTCCATGATGAAGTACTATGGTTCTCTACAGTTCCTTTCTGATTGGAACTATTAAGGTGACAAGTGACAACTCTTGAATCCTAGAGAGGGTTTCTGTATTTAGAGTGATAGGGAGGCTCCAGAAATATTCCAAATCAACTTGAAATGTTAAAGCAGCAAAATGTACTTCAAATGTTCATTATCTATTATGGGAAGGATATAAACTGAAATGACAGCTGCCTATAGATTGGTTGGCAAATTTTAAATTTTTCATCACACTCCTCTGGTCTATCTTTTCTGAAATAATTCAAGCTGGAGTCAGCCATCCAAGAAATCATTTACATTCTTGGACTCACTCAGTGAATGCTCATGTATAATCAACCTAATTCCTAAGAACATTTTAAAGGCATAATGATACTGAATATTTTAAACTAGATCATAATAGTGTACTGCATTGCAATGCTATAGCACCTTCAAAATTAGATTCACGGGTCACTACAATTCATTATTTAAAGATTAGAAGTCTGTGTCATAGATCAGCATTTTATAGAGGAGGATCTACTATCAATCTAGACAAAGACACTTATTTAAAATTATAGCACATTACAACCAGAAAGGAAAGTGCATTGGTACTTTTAGAAATTACATCTCTCCTTCAAAATGCATTTATAATGATTTATCTATTAACTTTTCTCCCTCCTAAAGAGAATTGTCAAATACATTTGCAACAATCACCAGAAACTACACCTGTTAACCTCAACATGATTAACCAGTCCTTGTTTCTTAACCTCTCAAGCCTCACCTGGTATATGCGTCCTGTGTTTCTCTCACCCCAGCTATCATAGATGTCTCTATGTTCTTTGATCATGCCTGCCTTACCTCAGCATTGCCTTCTTCTTGCAAAGTCAGCTCCTTGATTTTTAGTTTGTAAATAAGTCTTGATTTATATATCATTATCATTAAGGATTCTTCTTTTGACACTCCCCAAATAAATGTTCCAAACTACCCCTTTGAAAACACACATCCTCAGGCTGTCTATTCTGATATCTTTGCTTACTACAACTAATGTAAAAATGAAGATTTATTAATATGAGATATAGAAAGAAGTGAGAGCTGAGCTGTCTCAAAGGTCAGGATTCACGCCATTTTTTTTTAGATGTCCTTTCCCTGCTGCCTGCTTCGTTTTGTGCAATGAACGAGAGCAGAAAGGGATTTAAAATTGAACTGACTGCTTGGAATTAAAAGAAGACTGAGCCTCGGGTGAAGTGTGCATTTCTTCTTTAACCCAGAATCTACAGAGGCTTGCACTGGGAGTGGAGACCTGGTGGACCCATCAAAGCTGTTGATATCCCGCAAGAGCTGGCTCCACACGAGATAATGAATGAAGAAAGGTGAAGGTGCATATAGAAGTTTCAGCAGAGCTGCTAATAAGTGACATCTCTCTCCCCTGCCTGATATTAAAAAGACAGAAAGTTGTAGAAGTGAGACAAATGGAGCTAAAATATATTGCTTTCTTTATTAGTAGTGTTCTTTTGTAATTTAAGCTTCAGCTCCTATGAATATGGCAAACTTAACCACCCAGGCAAAGACATAGGGTCAATTTTCAGGCAAGCTCCAGGGACAGGGTCTGTAATATAAGCTAAAATGGGCTAGAATGGACAGGGAAGCAGACTTCTTTTGGGAAGACTTACTTCTGAAAAGATTCCAGGAGTTGTGAGTTTTGGGTGCTTAGCTTTCCCAAGCTTTCCAGTCAGAATTCCTTCCCATGGAAAGAAAGACTGGGTGAGGAGATAGTATCACTCCAGTGCCCTTCCTCTGGGATCTCTTTCTTCATAAAATTATGAAGGAAAAGATTTTCAAATCCCCCAACTTGTTAGATTGTTCAGTAAGCAGGACACATAATGAATCACACAACCCTTTGTTTCACCTTGATGGCTATTTTGTTTCTAATTAATGTGAATTAAGCAGGGTCTGAAGCATATTCTGCACATTGGCATGCAATGAATGCCAATATTCTGTATAAAGTGGAGCATGCTGAATTAGAACTGACCGATTTCCTTTTGAAACCATTGTATCTTAATATTGTGATCATTTGTGGAAGTAGCTACCTACTGTCAATACTTTTCTCAGTCCCCTTTTCTCCCTTTGAACTATTTCACCAAAACCAAACTCTTCCAAAATAAATTAAAATTAATTCTAATTTTTTCCACAGTTTTTACATTAGGTCAGTCCTTTTTACAATTTACTAAATTATATATGTTGGTGGTAATACTCCAATACTTTCATACACAGTTGTCTAAACCACATTGCAACGACATGAAAAATCTTGGTTCTCAGCCATTTTGGCACAATTTTGTAACACTAAAATTCAACTCTTTTGTGCCCATGTTTTCTGATCTCTGCCGTTGTGCTACAGATTAAATGAAATGCTGTATGGTATTTCTCTTGCAAAACTATAGCTTTTTTCTTTTATTTATTTATTTAATTTTTTTTACCACTAAATATATAGCCTTCTGTAGGAACAGTTGTAAAGAATCATCAATCTCTGCAAAGTTCTGGGCAGTTTTGATTTTTTTCAGTTTTCACTCTTGTTATTATTCATGAAAGGTAGCGGCTTATAAACACAGCATTATTTACCAATTTTCTTACCAGAATGATGTCATTTGAACAGCTTTATAGGATCATCCCCCTGTGCAACTTAGCAAGAAGGAAATGACAGCATAGTCAATATCATTGGTGATCACACAACTTTAAGTAAATATCACAGTATCACTTTTGTGACATTTGGGGTTAAATATCTAAAGACAATTCCACGTGAACAACAGCTTTAATAAGTTCACAGAAACACAACTAAGAGCCTGTAGCTTCCTGCTCCAATACATTTTTGTTTAATCTTAATTTATATAGGCATAGTAATCTATATCTACTGAAATTGTGAGTCTTATTAGGTGTCAAATGGTTGCAAAATGAAAACAAATCTCATTACCAGCACTTTTTTCTATTGCTCAATTCTCTTTTTCCACTTTTAACAAAACTCCTCTGTAAAGTTAAATGTTATGTAATAGCATTTTGGTCTTTGATAGACTGCATATGCTGCGTATAGAAATCTCACAAGGTTATGTTGTCTAGGGAAGTCAAAGATGTCTTCATTTGTGTATGTATGATCTAGAATGTTCACACAACAACAAAATTAGCTAATGATGCATTTCTCTTAATGTGTCACCAACTTTAAGGGAACCCTGATGGTAGTCTATGCTTAATCACTCATTTCTTTCCAATATTTCTGTTCCTTTTCTTTTCTGGAACATTCATTAGTGCTTTCTCCCAATCATATCACATAAAATGTTCCCACAAGTTTATTAACAACATTTATATTGCTAATTCATGTGGTCGACCTAAGTCTTTGAAGTCTTTATCATTAATAAATGACACAGTTGATCATTCCTTTATCCTATCAACTGGCTTCCAAGAAACCACAGTCTTTTGTTTCTACCTACTCCACCAGCCCTTTCAAGTATACTTCCCCATTCCTTCTCAGCTTCCTGATTGTTTTTTATTGGGGTTTCCCAGGGTCCAGTACTGATATCTATTCTATAATTTCACTAACTTTCTTCTGAAATCATCCATTATCATGACTTTAAATCTCACCTACACCTGAATTCTATGGTTCCAACTTTATCCCCTATGAAGACTTTTCTTTTCTTCTCAAGACTTATTGGTCCATCAGTTGATTAGTTATCAATTTGATTAATGAATATTAATCTGTGTCTATTAATAAAAATCTTTAAAATTTTAAACTTTCAAAAAATCAAATTACTGATCAGTCCTCTTTAAAAACCAATCATCTCTATTTAAAAGATATAGATACATCATAATTATTTAAACTGTAGAGTACGTTGAAGACATACATATTATTTACATGATATTTGCACTCATTTTTTTCATTTGAAAGGAACGGTTATTTTGTTTGGTCCTTTTAAAATTAATATGTGCTTTTGCTCTTTTAAAGATATTATTACTCAAATTTTAAATTTTGTTGAAATAATCAGGTTGATGGATGAAAAATGAAACATTATTGAGTTATAATAATGTTGTTAGAGTGATAAAGTACAAAATTGCAAAATAATGCACCATGTTAATAATCAATGTATTTCATCTGATATTATATAATATACAGTGTATTTCATCTGATATTATATAATAAAACTCTTCTTATTCTTTCTTTATAAATTCCAACTTTTTATTTCAAAATTAAAATCATAATTGAATTTTTTTCCATATGATTAATAATGTAGGTACAGAGAGCTGTAGCATATTTGGAAAACTACAGGGGGTGGTACCATTTACAAATAGAGACATTAAAATTTTTTGATCAACATAACAGACATCTTTATCAGCCATCACCAACATTAACAACATAACACGGAAAACTGAAAGTTGTAGGAAAGCCCACTTTAACTTATTGACTCAACACATGCTTGAACATATATTATGTGCCAGGTACTCTTTTATGCACTTGGAACATAGCCACAAATAAATCAGAGCAAAGATCCAGCCTCAGCCATCATGCAGTGAACTGGAAAGGGTGAAAGTGATCACCATGAGAAAGAAACTTTTGGAGGAATAGTTGAAAGAAACTAAATACACAGTACATGCATGGCAAGGAATTCTGCTGAACAAAACAAATTACACAACACTTCCAAAATGACTCACTGCCTTGGGGAAATACAAAACAGAACAAAAGAAGAGGGAAAAAAAATCACTGAAAACTGCAATCATAACAACTCTGAGAGAAAAATGATACCAAAAAAGGGAAACTCAGTATATTGTAATAGAATCAAGCCCATACAGCACAGAAATTAGATTCCCTAAGAAGCTGGCAGGGAAAAGCCAACTGTCGATGAGGAAAATGAAGGACAGGATCAATCATGTATTTTAAATAGCAAGCCTCACTCTAATTTTCAAAAGAAATGTCTTTAAATGACTAAAGTTGTACTAGTAAAACAAAATTTAACTAACTAAATAACTAATCTACCTAAAAATTATATACATACATAGATGTATATACACATATTTATATATACGTATTAGTCAGCTTTTTCTTGGCCATGACTAAAGGACCCTATACGGCCAATTTTAAGAGGAAAAGTTTATTTGGAGTCTCATAGTGTCAGAGGTTTTGGTCCGTAGACAGCAGGCTCCATTCCTTGGGACTCCAGGTGAGGCTGAACATCATGGTAGAAGAATGTGGCAGAGGGAAGGGGTGCAAGGTATCAAATCTAGAAGCAGATGGAGTCTCCACTTACCAGTTATAAAATATAAAACCCCCAAGACACACCCCCAATAACCCACCTCCTATAGCCACACCCTACTGACCTTCAGTTACCACTCAGTAAATCCCTATCAGAGGATTAATTCACTGATCGGGTATACAATTTCATAATCGGATCATTTCTCCTCTAAGCCTCCCTGCAAGTGACCAAGCTGATATAAGCATCTTGTAATAAACATCTTATCCTTCTGAATAGTTCTTATTTACCAATGTTTCATATTTAATTCATGACAAAGTATGGTTAAATTTCAATTCTCTCATACTTCTGGGTCATACAGTGCTCAGCATTTTCTTTTTAGTCACCAGCAAATGACAAGTCAATTTCCTCTCACATAGTCAACTACTAATGCCTATGGACTGTGTTCCCTGCATCCAAGTCTAAACCAAAATCTGCACAAGCAAATATGATTGCATTGTCCTCTGTCTCCCAATCTGCCTAATTCCTGTGGATTGTTTTTCTAAAGTGCAAAATTCCTTAGGACTCTATCTACCACATCCCTACTAACTCTGCAGATTAATCTCAACAACTTTTACTATGTGTTGCATATACACCATCGTGTCCCAGTTCTTCAGACATTATGCTGTTTCGTATCTCAGATCTTTTTTTTTTTTTAGTTTTTTATTTTGAGCAAACTTACAAGATTTTAACAAAATAATATAAAATGTGTATAAAATATGTATATATTCTGGATATTGCAATTATCCCCAGGAGTGCCCCCCCCAATTACCCTTCTTTATCCCTCCCTTCCCCTTCCCATTATAACTCTAAAAAAAGTATTAGATTGTAAAGCATTACATCTTATCTGGATTTAACTCATGCTACTAGACCAACTTTCTCATTGTCCAGGGTCTAGTCCCCACCTCCACAGATGAGTGGAGACAATCGACCCTTAGATCTCTGGGTTAAGCTGATTTTACTCATCATGATCTC